>CM018694.1:11011012-11319561 GCA_009363875.1 Mikania micrantha | reverse complement strand
TTGGTGTTTCGTGAGACTTGAAATGCTTAGACTTGTGAGACTTTATACTACTCAAACCTGAGATTTGAATACTTTAGACTTGTGAGACTTTATACTTCAAACATGAGATTTGAATACTTAGACTTGTGAGACTTTATACCTCAAACATGAAACTTTATTGCTTAGACTTGTGAGACTTTATACTTCAGACATGAGACTTGAATGTTTATACTTGTGAAACTTGATGCTATGAACTTGAGACTTGATGCAAACTTATGGGATTCATGATGAAACATTGTGTGAACACTTGAAACTTTATGCTTGAAACTACTATTTGCGCATGAAACATTGTACATGTATCTAACCATAGGCTACGTAATTGCTAAACTTCTGGTAGCCCAGAGCTTGTACCTATGGGGTGAGATACATGTAAAACATAAACAACGAGACTAAGCTATTACCTATATAAGAGACATGTAATGGCTAAACTACTGGTAATCCAGAGCTTTTGTCGGCTTATATGAGGTATGTAATTGCTAAACATAAACATTGAGATGCTAAGCTATTATCTATATAAGAGACATGTAATGGCTAAACTACTGGTAATCCAGAGCTTTTGTCTGCTTATATGAGATATGTAATTGCTGAATGACGTGTGTATGCATGGCTTGTGTCTATGTATGAGATATGTAATTACTAAACTACTGGTAAACCAGAGCTTTTATCTTATATAGGAGACACGTAATTGCTAGACTAATTTTAACTAATATGTGAGCTACGTAATTGCTAAACGACTGCTAGTGCAGTGCTTGTACTCACGTATGGGATTAGGGACAGCTAAACTATGTGCATGTGAAACTTGATGCTTGATAAACATATATTGAAACTAACACTTGTAAACAATATAGACTTGTAAACTTTGAACAGACAACAAAAGCTTTGATGAGGAATGGGTTGATTGGTAGGTAAAATGCTTAATTATTATTAACAACAGTGTCATATCTGGATTAGTATGTGGTGGGATGGCATCTGGGCGGGTCGTTGGCTCGACCCAGGGGTATGCCCTATATATAAGCATACCGATTTGGTTATTACATGTGGAGTTAATGAGGTTAAGGTTTTACCGAAAGAGGTTTGCTAAAACTATTTTAAACTTATAAACTTTATGAACTCACCAACCATTGTGTTGACCTTGTTTTCTTACATGCATTCTCAGGTGATGAACAGGTTTAATCTAAGGCTTTTGGATTGCATACTAGGCGGCCCAGATAGAGGACCTAGTAGACTTTTGTGAAGCACATGTTTTGTTGATGATAAACATTACTTTTGATATCTTGTACATAAACAATATAAACATGTTATTCTTTTGATAGGTTTACTTAGTTAAATTGCAGAACATTGATATTGTAATTTAACTTTGTAATCCTAGTTATCATTTGATTGTGCTTTAGTTATTCTTAAACATTGATGCTATGTAAACAATGTGATCATCATGATTATCACCCGCGATATCACGCCCCGGAACCTTCCGCCCGACGGGGACTCCGATCCAACCCCGCCGACTCGGGTGTGACATATTGGTATCAGAGCTCAAGGTTATAGAGAATAATAGGTCATCTACTTAAACGGTTTGGCCTAGACTATAACTTAGGGACCCTCATGTAGAGAACTTAAGACTTAAGCTTGCATTATGTTTTCTACGTTCGATCACTACACTAACCAAATTCTTTGTGTTATGAACAGAATGCCGCCGAGAAAACAACCTACTTCACAAGTCTCTGCACCTCACTCTTCGACTCCTACACCCCCTGATTCACCACCGCCACCTCCTCCTCCACACTCTCCGCCACCAGGCTCAAGCAATGCTCAGACACTAGACCCTACTACCATTGCCTTGGCGACACTGCTGAGTACCCAACTGACAAGCCAGCTGAAAGATGTCATCCCAGAGATGATAAACATGATTCAAGGCCATGGCAACACTTCTGGTCATACTACAGGAGAGGCTAGTGGAAACACTAGTCACACTTCAGATTGCTCCTACAAGTCCTTTGTGGGATGCAAACCCCCTAGCTTCACTGGAGTTGAAGGAGCTGTTGGATTAATCCAATGGCTAGAGAAGATGGAGAACACTCTGGACATTAGCAGTTGTCCAGAACATCATAAAGTTCGCTATGCAGCTGGTTCCTTCAGCAAGCGAGCACTGACATGGTGGAATGCTCAGATTCGAGCAAAGGGAAGAGATGAGGCGATGGCGATGCCTTGGGCTGAATTTAGGCTCCTCTTGAGGAATGAATTTTGCCCAAAACACGAACTGCAACAGTTGGAGATCGAGCTCTCAAACCATGTTATGAAAGGAGCGGACCATATGACCTTCACCACTCGCTATCATGAATTGGTGGCTTTGGTACCAGAGATGGTACCAACACTGGAAAAGCTGATTGATCGTTACGTAGCAGGATTACCTTCTTGCATCCAAAGCATCGTGTTGGCTGCATATCCTGCTACTTTGGAGTCTGCTATCTCCCTCTCAGCTAAACTCACCAATGTGATGGTGAGATCTGGAGTTTTAAAGGGTGATGCTGGAAAAGCCAAGGAAACAACCAAGAAACCCGAGTACCACCAGAAAAAGAAACAAAAAGTCATCAAGAATTATGCAGCTGTTACTCCGTTGAGACAGGCACCTGCAGCACCTGTCAATCCTGCTACTAAGGGTTATGGGGGAGAATATCCCCAGTGCACTCATTGCAATTATCATCATCCTCCTGCTTCTCAATGTAGGAAGTGCACAAACTGTGGTCGGTTTGGCCACTGTGTTAACAAGTGCCGAGTTGCTGTAAATCAAGCTACTAACACTGCAGCAAGAGCACTACCTCCTCCACCACCACAGAATCCAGCTGACAACAACAGAGGCTGCTACACATGCGGGGAAACAGGTCATTTCTCCCGAACTGTCCTAAGCGAGTGCAACCAGGAGACAGACACCCCGTCGTGACGAGCTTTTGTCATTGGAGCCAATGCTGCATGCCCAAGACCCTAATGTGGTCACTGGTACATTTCTTTTACATGACTCTTATGCATCTATACTATTTGATACTGGTGCAGACCAGAGTTTTATTTCATCTGATTTTGCACAACAACTTAGTCTTACTGAGGAGACTTTAGACTCCCCTTACATTATCGAAGTAGCGAATGGGAAACAAGTTACAGTTAGCACTATACTTAGGAATTGCCCACTTAAACTCATAGATCACACATTTACCATCGACTTGTTGCCGATGGAGTTGGGCAGTTTCGATATCATCGTGGGGATGGATTGGCTCTCACTCAATCGAGTTGAAGTCATCTGTTCCGAGAAGCTACTTCGGACTCCAGTAACGGATGATCGTGTATTGGAAGTTCGTGGGGATCAAGCAAAGCGAAACGTAAAGATCATATCATGCATAAAAGCGCGTAAGTGTCTACAAAAGAAGTGCATAGCTTTCTTGGCTCATGTGGTGGAGAAAGAGAAAGACAAGAAAACAATACAAGACGTGCCGATAGTAAAGGAATACCCGGAAGTGTTTCCTGAAGATCTACCTGGTTTGCCACCTGTGCGACCGGTAGAGTTTTGTATTGATCTGATTCCTGGAGCAACACCTGTTGCTAAATCTCCTTATAGGTTAGCACCTTCGGAGATGCAAGAACTATCCAACCAACTACAGGAACTACTTGATAAAGGTTTCATCCGACCGAGCTACTCACCTTGGGGAGCTCCGGTTTTGTTCGTGAAAAAGAAGGATGGATCCTTTCGTATGTGCATAGACTACCGGGAGTTAAACAAGCTAACCATCAAGAATCAGTATCCATTACCGAGGATTGATAGTTTGTTTGATCAATTGCAAGGAGCTCAATACTTTTCGAAGATCGATCTGCGTTCTGGATACCATCAGCTCAGAGTAAAAGATGAAGACATACCGAAGACGGCGTTTCATACCAGATACGGGCATTACGAATTCATGGTGATGCCTTTTGGTTTGACGAATGCACCCGGTTTTCATGGACCTCATGAACCGTGTGTGTAAGCCGTACTTGGATCAATTTGTTATTGTTTTTATTGATGACATATTGATCTATTCTAAAAGCAAAGCAGAACATGAGCAACATCTTAGAACGATCTTGGAACTGTTAAAGGAAGAGAAGCTCTATGCCAAATTCTCTAAGTGTGAGTTTTGGTTAAAAGAGGTTCAATTCCTAGGCCATGTTGTTAACAGTGAGGGAATACACGTTGATCCTGCCAAGATTGAGGCAATAAAAGATTGGGACACTCCGAAGACACCTACGGAGATACGTTCTTTTCTAGGCTTAGCAGGCTATTACAGAAGGTTCATCTCGAATTTTTCTAAGATAGCTCTGCCACTCACAAAGTTGACACAGAAAAGCGAGCCGTTTGTTTGGGAACAAAAGCAAGAAGAAGCCTTTCAGACGTTGAAGCAAAAGTTATGTGATGCTCCGATCTTATCCCTCCCAGATGGTTGTGATGATTTTGTTGTGTACTGTGATGCATCCCATCAGGGACTTGGCTGTGTACTTATGCAGCGAGACAAAGTTATTGCGTACGCTTCAAGACAATTAAAGATTCATGAGAAAAACTACACAACTCACGATCTGGAACTGGGAGCAGTGGTGTTTGCACTGAAGATTTGGAGACATTACTTATATGGCACCAAGTGTACCATATTCACAGATCACAAAAGTCTGCAACACATATTTGATCAGAAGGAACTCAACATGCGGCAACGATGTTGGGTTGAACTTCTGAATGACTATGACTGTGTAATCAAGTACCATCCGGGCAAGGCAAACGTTGTAGCTGACGCCTTGAGCCGGAAGGAACGAGTCAAACCCTTGTGCGTCAGAGCAATGGGAATGACTGTGCACAAGCTTACACGACCATATTATGCAAGCACAACAAGAAGCGATTGAACGAGGAAACTTGAAGAAAGACTTAGATTGTGGAATGGAGAAACATTTGGAAACAAAATCTGATGGACTTGTTTACTTCAAGGATCGTATCTGGATTCCTACAGTAGATGAGTTAAGGAAACTTATTTTTGATGAAGCACACAAGACCAAGTACTCTGTGCACCCCGGTGCTGATAAAATGTACCAAGACTTATGTGCATTTTATTGGTGGCCGGGTATGAAGAAAGACATAGCTGAGTATGTTGGTCGATGCCTTACGTGCGCTAAGGTGAAGGCGGAACACCAGAGACCATCAGGTTTACTGGAACAGCCTGAAATTCCGCTTTGGAAGTGGGAACAAATAGCTATGGACTTTGTTACCAAGCTACCCCGCACTTCCAGTGGACACGACACTATTTGGGTTATCATTGATCGGTTAACCAAGTCTGCTCATTTCTTGCCGATGCGAGAAACTTACTGAATGGATAAACTAGCGAAGCTTTACATCAATGAGATAGTGGTACGCCATGGTGTGCCATTGTCTATATTTCATTTCGGATCGCGATAGCAGATTTACATCAAGATTCTGGCAGTCATTGCAGAAGTCTCTGGGGACACAACTAAACTTGAGTACAACTTATCATCCACAAACGGATGGTCAAAGCGAACGTACTATTCAGACCCTGGAGGACATGTAGAGAACTTGTGTTCTAGACTTTGGTGGTAATTGGGACACCCACTTGCCACTAATCGAGTTCTCCTACAACAACAGTTATCACAGCAGCATTGGTTGTGCCCCATTCGAGGCCCTTTATGGTCGAAAATGTCGGTCACCGATCTGTTGGTTAGAAGTGGGAGACAATCGTATCACGGGGCTAGAACTTATTCAAGAAACTACAGACAAGATTGCTCAGATACAACAAAGACTACAAGCGACACGAAGCAGACAAAAGAGCTATGCTGATAAACGGCGTAAGCCGTTGGAATTCCAAGTGGGAGATCGTGTTATGCTTAAGGTTTCTCCTTGGAAAGGCGTAGTCCGTTTTTGCAAAGAAAGGCAAACTAACACCACGATACGTGGGACCGTTCGAGATCATCGAACGTATTGGTCATGTGGCGTACAGATTGAGCTTACCGGATGAACTTAATGGTGTACATGACGTGTTTCACATCTCAAACTTGAAGAAGTGCTTGGCCGATGAAACTCTGATCATACCAGTTGAAGAAATTCAATTGGATGAAAACTTACGCTTTGTTGAAGAACCATTAGAAATCATGGATCGCAAAGTCAAGAAACTGAGGCGAAGCCGTATTCCTATAGTTAAAGTTCGTTGGAACTCAAGGCGCGGACCCGAGTTTACCTGGGAACGTGAAGATCACATGAAGAACAAGTATCCCCAACTCTTTGCCGAGGAAGTCGTACCGAATAACGAGTCTTAAATTTCAGGACGAAATTTCTCTAACAAGGGGAGACTGTAACAACAGTGCCGGACGTGTGCCGGAACAGTGACCGCAACAGTAAACCGTACAGTAAATCAGGTACACATTACGTGAAAACTATGCTTATTCTATTGATACATTGTACTTAACATGAAACTATTATACGATTGTCTGAATCTGACTGAAACCTTAGGGTTTAACAGTCAGAAATATGTCAGACAACACAGTGTTGAAAAATAAATACTTGATTTGATTCTATGGTGTATAAACGTATGTGAGGTTAAACCAAACAAAACTTTGATGGTTGTTGTTACGGAATGCTAAACCGACGAGTTATTTGTATAGGTGACGATCTGTACGAATGATTCTGATAGTTTAACGTTCTGAAATAATGGCTTAACAATAGAAAACAAGAATCAGAAAGCCAAACCATCGTCGTGTTCGTTCGAATGACGATTCGAACGAATACGCGCGATGCCGACGCGATCTGACGAAACGAAAACGAATAACGATACGAACGATTATAATTTTAAGGAAATATAATGTTTCCTATTTTACAATTTTGAAACTCATCGAAAATAATCAAAGAAATCTAAATTTCAATCTAAAAAGTTAATTACGCAACCGTAATTAAAACGCACGTAGAAATACGCGAAACCGACACCGAGCGAGACCGAACACGCGGGGAACCACTCGGAGTATAAAAACCCATTTATTCACTTCATCTTCTTCATTTGGACAGCCATCTACTCTCTCTCTAACCTAAATTCCCGGTTTTGCGTTTTTAGCTAGAAATCACCATTAAAACACCCATAACTTCTTCGTTTCTTAACCAAATCGCGCAAATAATATATCGAAACGACCGTATCGACAAGGGGAAGCTGAAAGTACAAGGGATCGGAGCTGGTTCAAGCTGAATCGACCGGAATCTTAGAGAGAAGTTTCTGCAGAAAGGTGAGTTTTCACTGTTTTAGTTGTTTGAGCGGGTAACCGATTTCTAACCTTCTGCACAGCTATATGAGGCACGAAAACCAGCTTAAGACCTAAGAAACATGTCAATTTAAAGTTTACAATGGGTTAGAAATGGCTGAAGCGGGGTTGGGTTTAATAACAACACTAGGATGGCTAGAAACATGGTAGCGATGAGCTGGGAAAACTGGACAGCTTGTTCATCGAAATTAACTGGATCGATAGACATCCGGGGACCTGCAACTGTTGAAGTTAGTAGGTTCAACCACCTCCATGAATCTGGGTTCAGGATGGGTTGACACTGAACAGTGTCGATACACTTAAAATCGATGAACAAAGGGCATGTCGAGCATACAAGGTCTACATGATTGTTTTTCAGTTCCTTCCAATCTGGTCAAAATTAAATGTTCTTGATATGAATTATGGCCATGGATATTAGCCTATAGAAGTGAATCAAGTGAAATATGTTTCTTATAATATTAATCTAATAGTAGTGTGGAAACATGGGCTGGGAAATGTCGGCAGTAGATGAAACGAAGTCCCTCATGCCTTGGCCAAACTAGATAATATCAATATTATCTTCAAAATGACAATAATAATGTCTTAAACAATTTCAAGTAAGGTCAACTATGATGCATATGGAGGATAATCGGATTCCAGAATAAAAAAAGAAATATTATAACTAAACTTATTTTTTTTTAAAATTGAACTTAGTCCTTTACTTAATTAATTACGTTAATGACATACCAATAAAATTAACTAAACTTTCAAAGTATAATGTTAAAGATCTTTTACAATACAATTCCAATTTTATTTTAGTTTAAACTTGAAAGCTTGAAAATTAATATTTTCTAACGACTTAGACCATGTTATGAGATTGAAACACTTGGGATATCAATAATCAAAACAAAGAGACATTATAACTTATGTTAAGTTAAAAAGGGTTGTTACATGGCTATAGGTTTCGAAAGAACTAAAGAACCACAAGGTAAGATCAATGGGAATTCAAGGAGACAAACTAAGTATGGGTTGTTTGATCTTATGGTGTCAACACGCAACCCATAGCAATTCATGGCATGGTTAAACAATTGAGAATATTCAAATAAAATGATTTTAATTAATAGCTAATTGTTATATTTTTATAAATGTCATTGGTTTTGTTTAAAGTTTATATAGTTATGAAAGTAGTTTTATTATAATTGATTTGGATTTGGTTGTAAAATAGACAATATAAATTGTCTGGATTTGGACTAAAAACAAAGGAAACTCTGCCCGATTTTCGTAAAATTTAGAAGTAAGTTGTTATTAACTAACAGATAAGGGATTTATAGAGGGTATGCAACATAGAATAATTAAAGAAAATCTTAGTAACACATTAGCAAGTAAATAGGACACATAGTCGCACACCGAGACCTAAACCCTATATACATTAACTATAAATACTTATAGTATTCGAATCGTAATAAATCAACACAGGTGCTGAAGATACTTAATTTACAACAAACGAGCGCGCATTATTTTCTTGGTTGAAACGTAAGAGCTACAACACAAGTGAGTTCATTTGTCCCTTTTCAAACTTATTTGTTTTACTTCGGGACTGAGAAGCATGTTAAACATTTTCAATTATTGGAATGTTATTTAATGCTTTAAACATAAACTTTATACTTATGTGAAACTTATTGGTGGAACTTGGTGATCATTGAAAAGCCTTAGACTTGAAACATATACATGAGACTTGATACTTATGTTCGTGAAACTTTATACTTTAAACATTGTTGGTGTTTCGTGAGACTTGAAATGCTTAGACTTGTGAGACTTTATACTTCAAACCTGAGATTTGAATACTTAGACTTGTGAGACTTTATACTTCAAACATGAGATTTGAATACTTAGACTTGTGAGACTTTATACCTCAAACACGAAACTTTATTGCTTAGACTTGTAAGACTTTATACTTCAGACATGAGACTTGAATGTTTATACTTGTGAAACTTGATGCTATGAACTTGAGACTTGATGCAAACTTATGGGATTCATGATGAAACATTGTGTGAACACTTGAAACTTTATGCTTGAAACTACTACTTGCGCATGAAACATTGTACATGTATCTAACCATAGGCTACGTAATTGCTAAACTTCTGGTAGCCCAGAGCTTGTACCTATGGGGTGAGATACATGTAAAACATAAACGTAACGAGACTAAGCTATTACCTATATAAGAGACATGTAATGGCTAAACTACTGGTAATCCAGAGCTTTTGTCGGCTTATATGAGGTATGTAATTGCTAAACATAAACATTGAGATGCTAAGCTATTATCTATATAAGAGACATGTAATGGCTAAACTACTGGTAATCCAGAGCTTTTGTCTGCTTATATGAGATATGTAATTGTTGAATGACGTGTGTATGCATGGCTTGTGTCTATGTATGAGATATGTAATTGCTAAACTACTGGTAAACCAGAGCTTTTATCTTATATAGGAGACACGTAATTGCTAGACTAATTTTAACTAATATGTGAGATACGTAATTGCTAAACGACTGCTAGTGCAGAGCTTGTACTCACGTATGGGATTAGGGACATCTAAACTATGTGCGTGTGAAACTTGATGCTTGATAAACATATATTGAAACTAACACTTGTAAACAATATAGACTTGTAAACTTTGAACAGACAACAAAAGCTTTGATGAGGAATGGGTTGATTGGTAGGTAAAATGCTTAATTATTATTAACAACAGTGTCATATCCGGATTAGTATGTGGTGGGATGGCGTCTGGGCGGGTGGTAGGCTCGACCCAGGGGTATGCCCTATATATAAGCATACCGATTTGGTTATTACATGTGGAGTTAATGAGGTTAAGGTTTTACCGAAAGAGCTTTGCTAAAACTATTTTAAACTTATAAACTTTATGAACTCACCAACAATTGTGTTGACCTTGTTTTCTTACATGCATTCTCAGGTGATGAACAGGTTTAATCTAAGGCTTTTGGATTGCATACTAGGCGGCCCAGATAGAGGACCTAGTAGACTTTTGTGAAGCACATCTTTTGTTGATGATACACATTACTTTTGATATCTTGTACATAAACAAGATATAAACATGTTATTCTTTTGATAGGTTTACTTAGTTAAATTGCAGAACATTGATATTGTAATTTAACTTTGTAATCCTAGTTATCATTTGATTGTGCTTTAGTTATTCTTAAACATTGATGCTATGTAAACAATCTGATCATCATGATTATCACCCGTGATATCACGCCCCGGGAACCTTCCGCCCGACGGGGACTCCGATCCAACCCCGCCGGCTCGGGGTGTGACAATTCCAGTTATTGAAACAGAAACTCTGCAGTGCACCAATTCTATCCTTACCGGAAGGGACAGAAGACTTTGTGGTGTATTGTGATGCATCTGCACAGGGTTTGGGATGTGTGTTGATGCAACGTGATAAAGTGATTGCTTACGCGTCAAGGCAACTACGACCACACGAAAAGAATTACACTACTCATGACTTGGAATTAGGAGCAGTGGTTTTTGCTTTGAAGATTTGGAGGCATTACCTATATGGGACCAAGTGTACCATTTACACTGATCATAAGAGTTTGCAACATATCTTTGATCAGAAGGAGCTTAATATGAGACAGCGACGATGGGTCGAGTTGTTGAACGACTACGAATGCGCAATCAAGTACCATCCGGGAAAAGCTAATGTGGTAGCTGACGCTTTAAGCAGAAAAGACACAACAGGAACAAGACGGGTTCGCGCACTCATGATGACGATACATACTGACTTACCTGACAAGGTACGCAGTGCTCAGCTCGTGGCCTTGGAAAAGGAAAACTTGGTACAGGAATCCTTACGAGGGATGGAGGAACAATTGGATGTTAAGCCTGATGGAATTCGTTATTTCATTAACCGACTGTGGATACCTTTGCATGGTGGTTTAAGGGAACTCGTGATGGATGAAGCACACAAGTCTAGATATTCAGTCCATCCAGGGTCAGACAAGATGTATCGTGACTTGAAGATATTGTATTGGTGGCCTCACATGAAAGCTGACATTGCTAGATACGTTAGCAAATGTTTGACTTGTTCGAAAGTCAAAGTTGAATATCAGAAACCATCTGGTTTGCTGCAACAACCAGAAATACCAATGTGGAAATGGGAACAGATTTCGATGGACTTCATTACTAAGTTACCCCGTACACCGAGTGGTTGTGATACGATTCGGGTAATTGTCGATCGATTAACGAAATCTGCACATTTCTTGGCAATCAAGGAAACTGACAAGATGGAAAAACTGACTCGTATCTATATCAAGGAAGTGGTAGCACGGCATGGCGTGCCAATCTCTATCATATCAGATCGGGATGCTCGATTCACTTCAAACTTTTGGAAATCACTTCATAAGTCATTGGGAACTCGTTTGGATATGAGTACCGCATATCATCCACAGACCGACGGTCAGAGTGAACGTACGATTCAAACGCTCGAGGATATGTTACGAGCTTGTGTAATTGACTTTGGTGATAGCTGGGAAAACCACTTACCGTTAGTGCAATTCTCTTACAACAATAGTTATCACACAAGCATTCAGGCAGCACCGTTTGAAGCATTGTATGGTCGTAAATGTCGTTCACCAGTTTGTTGGGCTGAAATCGGTGACAGTCAGATTACAGGTCCTGAATTAGTGCACGAAACGACAGAGAAGATAGTTCAAATACGGAACCGTATGGCAGCGGCCCGGGATCGACAGAAGAGTTACGCTGACAAACGTCGTAAACCATTGGAATTTCAAGTGGGAGATCGAGTTCTTCTAAAGGTATCACCTTGGAAAGGTGTGATATGATTCGAAAAGCGCGGGAAGCTTAGCCCACGATACGTAGGACCTTTTGAGATCCTGAAAAGGATTGGTCCAGTTGCGTATCAACTCAAATTACCGGATGAACTCAGTGGAGTTCATGATGTCTTTCATGTTTCAAACTTGAAGAAATGTCTTTCTGATGAGACATTGATTGTAACTCTGGAAGAAATACAAGTAGATGAACAGTTACGATTCACTGAAGAACCAGCTGAAATTATGGATCGAGAGGTCAAACAACTCAAACAAAGCAAGATCCCGATAGTCAAAGTTCGTTGGAATTCAAGACGTGGACCTAAATTCACATGTGAAAGAGAAGATCAAATGATGAAGAAGTATCCTCATCTGTTCAAAACAACAACTACAAACACTGTTAAGACACGTTAAATTTCGGGACGAAATTTCCTTCAACAAGGGGATGACGTGATGTTTCACATATCAACATTTTAGATTTCAAACTGTAAGCACAAACACTTTATTCAATTGATTTTGTTACAAACATTTGTGCTACATTACATTTTATGTGCTACATTTCATATGTTATACGTTATGGTAGTACATGCATGATTAGTTACACACATTTTGCTATGTGCGAGGTTACATAGTACAAACAGTTGCGAACACTCACTAGGTGCAAAGTTACATAGCACACTATGATTAAACACCAATAGTCACAGTTAGGTGAACTAACTAGTGTACACGCAAACAGTTACATAGAACGATCACACTTAGTTGTGATGTTGCAAACATTGGGTTTTGTGTGTAAGTACACACAAGCACACAGAATGATCAGACATCACATTAACACGTACAATCTGAACTCGCAAGTAGTTTCCTAACTACTCCTAACATTTACTAATTTTCGGGACGAAAATTCCTTTAACAAGGGGATGATGTGACAATCCGACTTTTCAGGTTAACTCAGTTAACTGAAAACTATCAAAAATCGATTAGTATATAAGAATTATAGTGGAATTAAGCTTAAGGTATTTAATTTTGACTTTCATAGTCAAAATTCGAATTATGGATTCAATTGGGAATTGAAATCACTTTCAATAATCAACTATAGTGAATTTTAACTATCTTAGGTTACTTTATTATGGTTATAAACATGTAACATATAAGGTGTATTGTGGGAATCAAACAAAAGTAAGATTTTGACTTTAGAAAGTCAAAATTCGAGCAAAGGACACAAGAAAATTCGGAATTTGCATTAAACCCAAGTTGTAACCGAAATTGGATCATCATAATCATCACAATTATGATTATTAACAGTTTTTATAAACATGTAACATATAAGGTGTATTGTGGGTATCAAACAAAAGTAAGATTTTGACTTTAGAAAGTCAAAATTCGAGCAAAGCACACAAGAAAATTCGGAATTTGCATTAAACCCAAGTTGTAACCGAAATTGGATCATCATAATCATCACAATTATGATTATTAACAGTTTTTAGACGTTATGGGGGCATCAACCATCGGAATTAATCAAGATTGAACACAAAAACTTGAAACCGAAGCTTCTAGTCATCAAACCCACAGAATTCGATAACATCTCGCACAATTGAACATTCCTACATCTTAGTCGGCACCCTTAGAGGTCATTTCGATAAAACATTTGATTCCAGAAGCTACGGACAGAAGAAACCGATTGTGTCACACCCCGAGCCGGCAGGGTAGGATCGGGTTTCCCCGACGGGCGGAAGGTTCCCGGGGCGCGATATCGTGAGTGATAATCGAAGTGATCAGATGGTTTACATTGCACATGATATAAATGAGAAATGCTAAGATAATAGAATTACAAAGTTAAATTACATCAGTAACGTTTATAATTTAACAATGTAAATCTATTGTAAACATCATAAAATAACTATCTTGTATTTACACAAGATATACAAAATAAATTGTATAATGATGTCTTCAAAAGTATGCAGGTCCAAAATACTAAGTCTTCTATACGAAGTCCTAGTCCAAAAGAAATGACTTCTTAATTGACCTGTTCGTCACTTGAGAAGTCACACAAAAATAAAAGTCAACACATGGTTGGTGAGTTCATATAGTTTTAGTAATTGAAAATTATTTGAAAGCCTCCTTTGGTAAAGACCCTAACCTCATTAACACCACATGTAATATCCACATCGGTATGCTTATATATAGGGCATATGTAAGGGACAAGCCCTAGCCAACATCCCACCACATACTAATATACATATGACACTGTTGTTAATGATAATTAAGCATTTTTACCCTTAACACAACCCATAAGTTCTTCTGTTTGTTGTTCCTGTCATTACAATCATTTGAAATCCATGTTGATTTCACAAGTTCATCACACATTATGATCAACTACAGTAATTGTATAAACAGTTATAAATGCTTAATTATATAAATAAATAAACATTTAATAAAATCTAAGTCCTATTGATTGGGGCCTTTGGTCATACTCGAGTAGACTAGTCTGTCAATCTAGGTACTTAGTTGTAAAAACGTGATAGGACCGGCGATTTCACTTTGGACGAAAGGTTAGGGTTTTGACACACGACGAACATGAAGTTGATGAACAAAATCAAATGATATATTGATAGAATCGAATGATTACATGATTGTATTCACATCATAAAAGAACATAGTGTTGCCGGGGAGAGATCGAGCATGATCTCTCCCCCTCTCGTGCTCAAACCCAAGAACACACACAAAAACCTTAAACCCTAAATCTGGAAAACTGGTATTTATAGGGGCCATCCTTCATTCGGCCGAGTGAAGCCATTCGGCCTCTCATTCGGCGAATGAACCCGGTTACATTTCATCCATTCGCAGATGCTCCTGCGAACGACTCAGTTTCCAGTTTAACAATCATACAAACACATACAAGTGATTACAAATAATCAAATACAAAATTAATCTATTCGAAAAGCAGCGGACACCCAAAATATGCACCAACATTAGTATTTAGGGAATCTGTAAATATCCTCAAACATATGACCTACAAATCAAACGGTCTAGCTAGGACTGCTTGAAATGTAGGGTTTTTGTTTCGTCTGTTTTGGCATATGTTATCTATGATATTTCCCAGGTTTTCCCTTGAAAAGGATTTATTGATTCTTCTGATTCTGTTACAAGATGTACTTGATTCGTTGATCATAGAATACTAGATTCATTGATCGAATGTACACTTGATTCATAGTTCAACAAACACTTGATTTGGAGAACATTGAATATTGTCTTTGCAAAGATTGTTTTGTTTGATTTGTTGAAGTCCACATACTTGTTTCACCAAAATGTTTCATTTGATTCATTGAATTCCCCCATTTGATTTGTCACAATGATTAGTTTGATTCCTTGAACTCCCACACTTGTTTTGCCAAAATGTTTGATGTGATTCTTTTGAAATGTTTTGATCTGTTGAAATCTTTTAGTTTAAATCTGATTATTCACTTTATTTATAAGTAAATCAGTTAGTAAACCTGCATAAAATCTTCCTAGACATGGTCTAGGATAACATTTTTATATATATGTAAACATATAAAATTAAAAACATGTAAGTAAACAATTTAATAAACTGTTTACGCATGCTTCTCAGCCCCGCGTTTTAAAACAAAAATGTTAGAAAAGGGGCAATGAACTCACCTGTGTTGATGTCTAATGTACTATCACCAAATACGCGCTCTTGTATGTAAGCTAAGTTTCTTCGGTTCCTGAGTTATTTTATAAGAATTCGAATATAATAAGTATGCGTAATAGTCGTTGTGCCTACGGTTTGGTCTTGTTATGTGTGCAACTAAGTGTCTTAGTACTAGGTGCATCTAAGATCTAACCTATCTTAGTTACCCTTTTTGATCCCAATCCCATGTTGAGTTACAATACTTACTTTTAAATTTTAAAAATTTTCGGCAGAGTTTCTTTTGTTTTCTGTTTAAAATCCAGACAATTATATTGTCTATTTTAACAAATCCCAAACAATTTATTAAAACTAACTTTTATAACAAAATCAACTTAAAAGAAGACAATGCCATTTATAATTCACATTTCAAATTAGACAAAACTTTAGAAATTATTAAACCAACTTTTAAATAAATTCATAATGCTTTTATTTTATCAAAATATCATTACTTGAGTTTTCGTCATCATTTAATACATGATGGGCTTAATTAAGCCCCATTGGGCCCACTTAGGCCCAATTGAACTTCTTTGATTTCTATTTGATTTCTCAACTTGTGTTGTTGATTCTCATGAACTTGTAACTAATTCACCTTAATTGTTAAACTATCTTGTATGGTCAACATTTAGTGTTAGCTATGCATGCATTTATGTGAATTTCCCATGCACTTATATTCTCATGCATACACATGCATGCAACTTATATGATTAACTCCTCATGAATTTGTTAGTTTAGTGATCCACAATTCATTTCCTAGTTTATATCATGAGTTTCATTGATCCTAGGTCCATACTAGCCTCATTAATCGACTCCTAGGTTCGACATATGGTCCAAGGCAGCGAACCTATGCTATGTTGGCCTAGGGTTCGGCTCCAATGGAGTTAGACGAACCCATAGGGTTCGGTTCATCATGGTTCGTCCAGCTCATAAGGTTCGTTCACTTTGGGTTCGTGGGTTGCATGGCCAGGGTTCGGCCATGCAAGGTTCGTGATAGAGAAAGGTTCGTTGCATTGATGGTTCGGTTAACATATTTAACATAACAGGTTCGGTGGAGGTGGGGCACAGGTTCGACTACAGTCTGGCAGGGTTCGTTGCAGGGTATCCCCCAGGTTCGGTGCAGGGTTCGGCTTGCCTTGTACAGGTTCACGTAGGGTTCGCCCGAATCTCTTAGAAGGTTCGGCTGAGTAGAACGAACCTGTAACCTAAACAGCCCCTTGAACCTCGCGAACCTGTGCTTCTAACTCCTTGTATCGATCCCAATCTGTTACAACATAATTTACATATCCTCTAGATTGTTTAATAGTGCTTATCTCAACGTTTTTAAGTGTTTTAACCCGATTATCATGGCATTAACTACAAGACTCGTGAAACCTTCTAAAACCGAAAATAAAGTGAAGATATACCTCGAATTCGTTGGGTGAACGGCTAGATCCCTTGTACTTCTGTAATCTACAAGATGAAAGGATCGTGATGACACCAAATTTGATCTATTCCGACTTAAAACGTGTGAGTTCTTCTAGAGAGAAGTTGGAGAAACGATTTCTAGAGAGAGAAAGTTGGTGGACGAAAATGAGGAGAAGTGTGGGTCTTGGTGGTGGTGGTTGGAGCCTTAATGGCTCATTAAATGTTTAAGAAAATACCTGGTCGTTCGTTTTCGTTCGGTTTCGCGTAAAATGTCGTTTTGCGTAGTTTTCGCTACGAAACGGCACGATTTTAAAACTAGAAATCATTTAATTATTCTAGGTTGTGATTCCTAATAAATTAACTAATATCTTAATTTATTCAAATTTTAAAACATTAATTTACTGTTTAAATCGAAGTGTACAGTCGCGCGTATTCGTCCGAATCGTCACCCGTACGAACACGACGATAACTATACTCTTCAATATTATTTTCTAATTACAGAATATCATTCAGAACGTTAAACCGTCAGATTAATTCGTAGAAATCGTCACCTATACGAATAACCCGTCAATTTAGCATTCCCGTACGATATTCATGTGTTTTGTTCTTTAAAGTCTCACATACGTTTATACATAATAAATCCTAACAAATAATCACCTGATGGTTCTGTATTGTCAGATTATTATCTGACTCAAGAACCATTGTTCTGAACTGTGTTCCTGTTAAATGTTTCAGAATTTGATCTATGACAACGCAAAAATGATAATGATAAATGATATGAATATGAAACGTACTGAAATGTATGTGGTTCGTACCTATTTTACTGTTCATATGCTGTAGAGATCACTGTTCCGGTGGCGGTTCCGGCACTGATGTTACAGTCTCCCCTTGTTAGAGAAATTTCGTCCCGAAATTTAAGAGTTGTTATCAGGTACAGCTTCCTCTTCAAACAGTTGGGGATACTTTAACTTCATGTGATCTTCACGTTCCCAAGTGAACTCGGGCCCGCGTCTTGAATTCCATCGAACCTTTACAATAGGAATACGGCTTCGCCTCAGTTGTTTAACCTTGAGATCCATAATCTCTAAAGGTTCTTCAATGAAATGTAACTGTTCATCGACTTGAATCTCTTCGATTGGAATGACGAGAGACTCGTCAGCAAGGCATTTCTTCAGGTTTGAGACGTGAAACACATCATGAACACCACTGAGTTTATCCGGTAAACTCAGTCGATAAGCTACAGGACCAATACGTTCGATGATCTCGAACGGTCCCACGTATCGTGGTGCTAATTTGCCTTTCGTTCCAAAGCGTACAACGCCTTTCCATGGGGATACCTTCAACATGACCCGGTCTCCCACTTGGAATTCCAACGGCTTGCGCCGTTTGTCGGCGTAGCTCTTTTGTCTACTCCTTGTTGCTTGCAGTCTTCTTTGAATCTGAGCTATCTTGTCGGTAGTTTCTTGGATAAGTTCTGGTCCAGTTATTCGATTATCTCCAATTTCAGTCCAACAGATCGGTGATCGACATTTCCGGCCATAAAGAGCCTTGAATGGTGCACATCCGATACTGTTGTGGTAACTGTTATTGTAGGAGAACTCGATCAGTGGCAAATGGGAGTCCCAATTCCCACCGAAGTCCAATACACAGGTTCTTAACATGTCCTCTAGAGTTTGAATAGTACGTTCGCTTTGACCATCCGTTTGTGGGTGGTAAGCTGTACTCAGATTTAACTGTGTTCCTAGAGATTTCTGCAGTGATTGCCAGAACCTTGATGTGAACCTGCTGTCTCTATCAGAGATAATAGATAATGGCACACCGTGGCGTACCACTATCTCGTTGATGTATAATCTTGCCAATTTATCCATGGGGAAGTTCTCACGCATGGGCAAGAAATGAGCAGATTTGGTTAAACGATCAACGATCACCCAAATTGTATCATGTCCACTGGAAGTGCGGGGTAGCTTGGTAATGAAATCCATAGATATTTGTTCCCACTTCTAGAGCGGAATTTCAGGCTGTTCCAGTAGACCAGACGGCCTCTGATGTTCCGCCTTTACCTTTGCACACGTCAGACACTGACCGACATACTCAGCTATGTCTTTCTTCATTCCAGGCCACCAATAAAATCCACGCAAGTCTTGGTACATTTTATCAGCACCCGGATGGACAGAGTATTTAGTCTTGTGTGCTTCATCGAAGATAAGTCTTCTCAATTCATCTACCGCCGGGATCCATATACGTTCTCGGTAGTAGATCATTCCATCAGGCTTCGTGTCAAACAGTTTCTTTGCTCCGCAATCAAGTTCCTTCTTCAAATTACCTCGGTCAAGTGCTTCTTGTTGTGCTTGGATAATCTTGTCACTTAAACTGGTCTGCATGGTTATCCCCATTGCTCTAACACGTAGGGGTTTGACCCGTTCCTTCCGGCTCAAGGCATCAGCTACAACGTTCGCCTTTCCCGGATGATACTTGATCACACAATCATAGTCATTCAGAAGTTCAACCCAACGGCGTTGTCGCATGTTGAGCTCCTTCTGATCAAAGATGTGCTGCAGACTCTTGTGATCAGTGAATATGGTACACTTTGTGCCATATAAGTAATGTCTCCAAATCTTCAAGGCGAAGATTACTGCTCCCAGTTCAAGATCATGAGTAGTGTAGTTCTTCTCATGAACTTTTAACTGTCTTGATGCATAGGCTATGACTTTGTCCCGTTGCATTAACACGCAACCAAGTCCCTGATGGGAAGCATCACAATAAACAACAAAGTCATCACAGCCTTCTGGGAGAGATAGAATTGGAGCATTACATAACTTCTGTTTCAAGGTCTGGAAAGCCTTTTCTTGTTTCTGCTCCCAGACAAACGGTTCACTCTTCTGAGTTAACCTAGTGAGAGGCAAAGCTATTTTAGAAAAGTTTGAGATAAACCTTCTGTAATAACCTGCCAATCCTAGAAAAGACCGTATCTCCGTCGGTGTCTTCGGAGTGTCCCAATTCTTTATCGCATCGATCTTGGCAGGGTCTACATGAATTCCCTCGCTGTTGACCACATGACCCAAAAATTGAACTTCTCTTAGCCAGAATTCACATTTGGAGAATTTGGCATAGAGTTTCTCTTCTTTCAACAGCTCCAAGATCTTTCTAAGGTGTTGTTCATGTTCTGTTTTGGTCTTGGAATAAATCAGTATGTCATCAATAAAGACAATGACAAACTGATCCAAGTACGGCTTGCACACTCGGTTCATGAGATCCATGAAAACCGCTGGTGCATTTGTCAATCCGAAGGGCATCACCATAAATTCATAATGCCCATATCTGGTTCAGAAGGCCATTTTCGATATGTCTTCATTTTGAACTCTCAGCTGATGATATCCAGACCGCAAGTCAATCTTTGAGAAGTATTGAGCTCCTTGCAGTTGGTCAAACAAATCATCAATCCTCGGCAAAGGATACCGATTCTTGATGGTTAATTTGTTCAGCTCTCCGTAATCTATGCACATTCGGAACGATCCGTCTATCTTTTTCACGAACAAGACCGGAGCTCCCCATGGTGAGTAGCTCGGTCTGATGAAACCCTTGTCAAGTAGCTCCTGTAATTGATTAGACAGTTCCTGCATCTCTGAAGGTGCTAACCTGTAAGGAGATTTAGCAACTGGGGTTGCTCCAGGAATTAAGTCAATACGAAACTCTACCGGTCGCACAGGTGGCAAACCTGGTAGGTCTTCAGGGAATACTTCAGGATATTCTCTCACTACCGGTACGTCTTGAATTTTCTTCTTGTCTTTCTCGTTTTCCACTACATGAGCCAGAAAAGCTATGCACTGCTTCTGTAGACACTCACGCGTCTTTATGCAAGAGATGATTTTGACACTTCGTTTTGCTTGATCCCCTTTGTAACACCCCGACCGACGGCGGAATCATCGGGATGCCACGAGGGATGTGTAGATTGTTCAAAAGCTCATGGGCATCTAAATCAAATCATCATATATCATTTAATCAACCACAATAATTACACAAAAATCATGTTCATCATGAATCAAATACATCAAATACACAAAAGATTTAGTTAAACTAACTAAACTCTAATCGCCAGAAATTTAGTTAATTAACTAAGTCCAAGAATCCTATATGATGATGATGTCCAAAATAGAAGAGATCATCCTCTTCATCCTACTTGTCTCCATCACCTGAAACATGTAAGAAAATCAAGTGTCAACTACAAAAGTAGTTGGTGAGTAATCATAAGTTTTTTTATTTAAAAATGTTTTAGAAAAATGCGTTTGAAAGTTTATGCTTAAAAATGGTTTTATAAAATGCTTTGTTTAAAACGGGTATAAAACTTATGATCTTCTTGAGAAAATCCATATGAATACCTGTATGAGATAATCCAACACACATCCATTAATTCAACAGCCAAACACATACACAATCACATAACCACATAACCAAATCAATCATAGCCAATCACAAATAATCATAATCAAATACAGACAATCAATCCACAACAAATCAACCAAGCTCAATCAATCATATTCTCAATCAATGTTCGTGACTATACATGATCATTCTGTAATTAACATAAGTTAAATACATGATTCATGGAGTGGTCGCTAACCACGTGACAATACATGAAGTCAAAGCAATTAACCGAAGTCAAGAGCAATACTTCACGGATGTGGAAACCCTCCACGTGACAATACATGAAGTCAAAATAAATAACCGAAGTTAAAAGTAATGATTTCACGGAGTATGTGACAATACATGTAATCTTTGTTATTGACCGAAGTCAATAACAATGTTTACACGGATTTATAATAATCAGTGATAATCCATAATAATGATAATTCAAAATAGTGAATATCATAATGATAAACAGGTATTATCCTTGTATTATCAAAATAATATTTAAACCAGTATACATGTTTCACCTCCGAGTTTAAAACCAAAAACAGTTTAAAGAAAGGGAGGTTATGAAAACTCACCTGAAGTCCTTAGAATCCGGGTTTTCGTAATATGCGCGCTCGCGTATGGATCTCTAAGTAATTCAACGATCTGTAATTATCGCGTAATTATGTTTTTAAGTATAAGTGTTTCTTTGCCCTTAAATATCCGTATAAGCTTGTTCTCAACAAAAACACTATAAGTGTTTATTTTTAATACCACTAAGTGTTTCACTTATTTAGTTAAACTTATTCCAGTTAAGTAAAGTGTTATAGATTTTTACAAACATCAGTTATTAAATTTAATCTAATTTTTTAATTTATCTTATTTAATACAATACTAGGTTATAACACCATAGCTATAATGCCCATAAACATTTATGCTTAAGGTATTAGCCCTAGTCTCACTCATGTCCGTATTTTTTATAACCTCATGCATGTGTAGTTAAGTTGATAGGTCTCTTTTAAGCCATTACCATCAAACTCATATTTCAAGAATATTTCATTAGAGTTATGTACACAACATATTCTTGTTATATAAAATCTTATATCACTTGATTTAAGATGGCAACTTGACTACTTCCATGTATGCATGTTAATCTACCTAAGTATATGTATAAAAATCATGTCCTCCATTTATCCCCAATCCCTTAATTAAGTAAAAATCTAGATTTTTATCCCCATGGGCAGCGAACCTTTAGTCCAAAGGAGTAGGTTCGGCCCACATGGCAAGAACAAGGGTTCGGTTACTGTTAGGGTTCGGCCACCCCATTTCGACCAAAGGTTCGGTCAGTAAAGGGAGTAGAGTTCGTTGCATGTGTGGTCCTAGGGTTCGGTGCTACAGGCTACATGAGAAGATTCGGCGGTCTAAGGTTCGTGATCAAGACCACAAGGTTCGGCCAACAAAGATGGTTCGCCGCCTTGTGAAGGCTCGGCTGGCCAAGGTAGATTCGCAGACTCATACAAGGGTTCGCTGGCCACCTAATGGTTCGTGGTCTCATGCTGAAGAAGGGTTCGCTGCCAAGAAGGTTCGTGACGCAACAAAGATTCCAGGCTCGTTTCCTAACTAGTTCGGTTAGGGTTCGGCTGAGGCCTTCACTGATCAAGAGGGTTCGGCCGCCCCCTTGCTGTCACGAACCTGGCTGCATCATCATCTTCTTCGACCTGCAATCGTGACCGACCCTAGACACACTTGTTTTTAGCTTATTTCATCTCGTTTGTGAGTTTAAAACTTAGCAACATCGATTCTCAAACAACAATCAAATAACAACCCTTTTTAGAGTGAGAAACCGTAAATAAGATGCAAGATTTACCTCAAATCGTGGGTCGGAAATAGGGTTTCTTCGTATCCTCTTGTAGCCCTCGTTCACACGGTCGTCTGGACACCGAGATCTCTGAAATCCGACAAGAATTGAAGGAGAAAGGCTAGAGAGAAGGTAGAGAATATATGTGTGTGTGTTTTTTTAGAGAGAGAGAGAAGATGGTGAGAATGAAAGAAAATGAAGGAAGTAATCTTCCTTATATCGCGTGTCTCGTCCCCGGGTTCGGTCTCGTTTTTATCGCGATATCGTATGATAAATGCTCGGTTTAGTTCATAAAACATATTTAAAATATAACACGTTTAAATAATTGTATTTTGTTACAATAAAAATGATTTTTAATAAAATCGTTTAAATAAAACGTCACCGATTATTATCATCAAATTAATTGTTTAATAAAATAAATAAATTTATTCGAAATCGTTTGATATTATTTAGATATCTCGTCGAAACGCGTTACTCGCGTACGTATTCGTAAAGATCGTCACCTTTGCGAATCCGATGCTCGTACCGTATTTCGATTTGATTTATGATTTATGGAATATTGGTTTAGAACATTATTCTTAATAATTATATTCGTATGAATCGTCACCCACGCGAATACATTATTAAGTTAATGTTTCTGAATCAATACTCGCGTTTAACTAATGATCGTAACCTCACTTCGCGTAATTAATACCCATTATTTAATAACTTTAATATTATCATTTCCCCAAACCAAAACCCACTAAACCCTAGTCACTGACACATCCATGATAGACCGAAATATGCATATATATAGGGCATATGTAAGGGTCAGTCGCAACTGCCCTAGCCACCGTCCCACCGCTATTTCGATAAACCATGACCATGGGTCCTTGACTACGTTTAGTAACCAGACTCCAACAAAATTCCAGCTCCATCACAAATCAATTCTCAACCATTAGTTCATCATCATCAATAATAAGTCACTGCGATAAACACTACAGGCCTGTTTAGTTGAATTACAACTAAACTTCCCGTGGTTTACGCGTATAATAAATCATAGACATGCATACCAGTACAGTGATAATATCAACAATGAAAATCAGTAATTCATAATCATTAATAATTATAAATCTCCGGTCGTAACAGTACATTCGTACGGATGTACGGATGTACGGACAACCGAAAGTACAGTGATGTTACAGTCTCCCCTAGTTAAGGGAATTTCGTCCCGAAATTCAACTTGGAGTGACCGTAGTAAATAAATGTGGGTACTTAAGCTTCATCTGATCCTCTCGCTCCCATGTGAATTCTGGACCCCGTTTCGATTCCCAACGTACTTTGACAATTGGGATTCTACTGCGTTTGAGCTGTTTAATCTCGCGATCCATTATCTCCACTGGTTTTTCAACAAAGTGCATGGTATCATCGATGCGGATGTCATCGAGTGGTACCTGAAGATCCTGATCAGCTAAGCACTTTCTTAGATTGGACACGTGAAACGTCGGATGCACGTTACTAAGTTCTGGAGGAAGTTCCAATTTGTAGGCAACCTTCCCGATCCGTTCAAGGATCTTAAAAGGGCCAACGTATCGTGGAGCAAGCTTCCCCTTCTTCCCAAATCGAACAACGCCCTTCCAAGGCGACACTTTAAGCAATACCATATCCCCCACTTCAAACTCCAAAGGTTTTCTTCGTTTATCCGCGTAGCTTTTCTGTCGACTGCGAGCAGCTAACAGATTGTCGCGGATCTGGCGAATCTTGTCAGTCGTTTCCTGAATAATCTCGGGACCAGTGATCTGCGAATCGCCGACCTCAGTCCAACAAATAGGTGACCGACATTTCCTGCCATAAAGAGCTTCAAACGGTGCCATACCAATGCTCGCGTGATAACTGTTGTTATACGAGAACTCAACCAATGGTAGATGGCTATCCCAATTGCCACCGAAATCGATGACACAAGCTCTCAACATGTCTTCCAGTGTTTGAATCGTTCGCTCCGTTTGACCATCCGTTTGAGGATGATAAGCAGTGCTAAGATCCAGTCTTGTTCCAAAGGCTTCATGAAGTGATTCCCAAAATCGTGCCGTGAAACGAGCATCACGGTCCGATATTATGCTTAAGGGAATACCATGTCGGCTAATGATCTCATTAATGTAGATACGAGCTAACTTCCTCACAGGGTAAGTTTCGCGTATTGGTAAGAAATGAGCCGACTTGGTCAATCTGTCAACAATTACCCAGATACTATCTTTACCGTTCGCGGTCCGTGGGAGTTTAGTAATGAAATCCATGGAGATATTCTCCCACTTCCACATCGGTATTTCTGGTTGTAGTAACAATCCCGAAGGTCGCTGATGTTCTGCCTTGACTTTAGCACAGTTAAGGCACTTAGACACATACTCAGCAATATCCTTCTTCATTCCAGGCCACCAGTACAAGCCCCTAAGGTCTTGATACATCTTATCAGCACCTGGATGGATTGAATAACGAGACTTATGAGCTTCATCCATAATCAGCATCCTAAGATCACCCCTGTTCGGTATCCACAACCGATTCAAGTAATACATCAAACCGTCATCCTTAGTTTCCAATAAGATTTCATCCCCGCAAGACATCTCATTTTTCAAGTTATCTTGAGCTAATGAGTGTTGTTGGGCTGTGAGAACATCATTACGGAGATTAGTGTGCACTCGGACACTATGAATCTGAACTTGACTTTTGCGACTAAGCGCATCTGCTACTACATTCGCTTTACCAGGATGGTAGCGAATTTCACAGTCATAGTCATTTAACAGTTCAACCCATCTCCGTTGTCTCATGTTAAGCTCTTTCTGATTCAGAATATGTTGTAAACTCTTATGATCAGTAAAGACTACACACTTAGCGCCATAAAGATAGTGTCTCCATATCTTCAAGGCAAACACGACTGCACCAAGTTCCAAGTCGTGTGTGGTGTAGTTCTATTCGTGAATCTTCAATTGTCTTGATGCATAAGCCACAACCTTTCCCCGTTGCATGAGAACACAACCAAGACCTAGGTTGGATGCATCACAATAAACCACAAAATCATCATTTCCGTCAGGCAATGTCAAGACCGGAGCATCACAAAGTTTCTGCTTCAAGGTCTGAAATGCCTCTTCTTGCTTTGGTCCCCACTCGTATGGCCTATTCTTTTGAGTCAAAGCAGTGAGAGGGACAGCAATCCTGGAGAAGTTCGATATGAACCGCCGATAGTAACCGGCGAGTCCAAGAAACGATCGAATCTCCGTCGGTGTCTTCGGCGTACTCCAATTCTTCACAGCATCAATCTTTGCAGGATCCACGTGAACACCGTATTCATTGACTATGTGTCCCAAGAATTGAACTTCTTTAAGCCAAAATTCACATTTAGAGAATTTGGCATACAGTCGCTCCTCTCTTAGGATCTCCAAAACCAACTTAGGGTGTTTCTCGTGTTCTTCCTTGGTCTTTGAGTAAATCAAAATATCATCAATGAATACTATTACAAATTTGTCCAAGTATGGCCGGCAAACACGGTTCATGAGGTCCATGAAAACCGCAGGTGCATTGGTAAGGCCGAAGGGCATTACCAGAAATTCATAATGGCCATATCTTGTTCTGAATGCAGTCTTGGGAATATCATCATCATGTACGCGAAGCTGATGATACCCAGACCTAAGATCGATCTTTGAAAACCATGCCGAGCCTTGAAGCTGATCGAAGAGATCATCGATACGCGGCAATGGATATCGATTCTTGATTGTGAGTTTGTTCAACTCGCGGTAGTCGATGCACATTCGGAATGACCCGTCCTTCTTCTTGACAAACAGGACCGGTGCACCCCATGGCGAATGACTCGGGCGAATAAATCCTTTATCAGTCAGTTCTTGCAACTGGCTCGCCAATTCTTGCAATTTCGAAGGCGCAAGTCTATAAGGAGCTTTGGCGACTGGGTTCGCACCAGGTACTAAGTCGATCCGGAACTCAACTTGACGTTCTGGTGGAAGACCCGGCAAATCATCTGGAAATACTTCTGGAAAATCTCGTATCACTGGAACATCTTCAATTCTCTTTTCCTTCTCTTTCTTCTCCACAATATGAGCTAGAAATGCTACACATTTCTTTCTAAGGTACTTATGTGCTTTAGTGCAAGACATCAGCTTAAGACCTTTACTAGCAGTTTCTCCAAATATTCTCAAAGTTTCACCCGAAGGTAAGGGAATATGAATATACTTTTCATGGCATACAATCTCCGCTCTGTGGGTGGCTAACCAATCCATGCCTATGATAACATCAAAGCTACCAAGATGCATAGGTATAAGATCAATTGGGAAAACGTGATCATTTAAGTTCACCGTACATCCAACAATAATAGTGTCAATATCAATAGTGTTTCCGTCAGCCACCTCCACATTAAACGGTTTATCTAAATATGTACGTGTTCTACCAAGTAAGCATTCGAAATCATATGAAACAAAACTCCTATCAGCACCAGAATCAAATAAGACAGATGCATAAGAGTTGTTGATCAGAAATGTACCGTTGACCACATCCTGGTTGGCTTGAGCAGCTGGAGCATTCAGTTGAAAAGCCCGGCCTCTTGCCACCCTCTGGTTATTCCCGGTCAACTTTGGGCACTGATTCCTGAAATGACCCACTTCGCCACATTCATAACAGGCTCTTGCCTGTGCTTGAGGTACCTGGCGAATGGGTACAGCCGGTATAGGTTGTGCATGAGGAGCTGGCAGTGCAAGCGGTGCATGTTGCAACCTTTGTGCTTGCGGTGCACTCCGACAAACATTAGCAAAGTGACCAAACTTGCCGCAGTTGTTGCAGACGCGACATGGCAAATTTGGTGGGTGATGATAACGGCAGGTGTTACACTGAGGAGTGTTCCCAGTGAAATTCCTGGCAGTTGAATTGTTTGATGATTGCTGCGCAGACTTCGCAGCAGGTACAGTTACCATGAAGTTCCTATTCTTTCTCTTCTTGTTGCTGCTTTTGGACGAGCTAGCAGCTTCAGACTTGACTTCAGCTTTGACTTCTTTTGCAGTAGTCTTGGTGTCAGTCTTTTTATATCCCTTCCGAGTAAGCGTTCCATTCCTCACGTGATTATCAGTAAGAGTTGCAGATAATCGGATTGCAGCCTCAAGTGTTTTGGGATTGCTCCCATAGACTGTATCCTGAATCTGCACCGGCAGCCCGCCGATATACTTCTCAATCGCCCTCTCCAAGGGTGTCACCATATGAGGTACCAGTAAGCTATACTCATGAAACTGAGTATTGTAGATGATGTTTTCTCCACTGTCTTGTTTGAGTTCCCAGAACTCAGTCTCAAGCTTCCTCATTTCGCTTCTAGGACAGAATTCAGTGGTCATCAGAGTCTTGACCTCTGTCCATGTCAGTGCTAAGGCAGCATCTACTCCCCTAGTTCGCTTTTCCCCATTCCACCAAGTCAGTGCTCTCTTTTGGAAAACACTGGTGGCATAGCGAACTTTCAGATTCTCAGGGCATTCGCTGTTGATGAAGGTGTTCTCCATACTCTCAAACCACTGCAGCAGACCAGTGGCTGATTCAGCACCCGTAAATTTCAGGGGATTGCAGGAATTGAAGTGTTTGAATGTGCAAGTTGTCTGGTTTGCACCACCTCGGTTCTGGTTGATGTTTTGGTTGGCCTGAGTCAACTGGTTCACCAACCCAGTGATAAGGTTAGCTAACTCTTGCATGCCAGGGTTGGCATTACCGTTAGCATCCTCAGCGTTTGTGTCATCTCCGTTGTGACGGCGAGGCGGCATGTTTCTGAAGGAAATAGAAACATGTTACTACCGTTTACAACGTAAGTCATACAAACAATGGTCAAATGAGTTTATTTTAAACAGTTAGGATTACATATAGGAACTATATTTATTTCCTATCTGTTATTTAAACTCATAATGTCTACAAATTTACCTATTATTATTCTAAGTGTCCTAGTGGGTCATAACTAGTATTAGCTAACTATTCCTAGGTCCTATACATTCCTCACCCTATACTAACACTGACAACCTCCCAATGCAATGCAACAAGCTTATATATAGGGCATATGCAGAGGTAGATCGCAATCTCCCCTACACCGTCCCACCACCGTTCCATTGCACCACGATTATGCCCTTGTTAGCATTTAGGGTGTGTTATGTATCTTACCATAACCTCACTTCACTACCCTTATCCTTGGTAGGATAATTTTGAGTGAAATGATCTCTAGTTCCCTTGGACAATTAGGTTTACCTAATGTCTAAGTTCACCTGACATGTAGGCTTGCCTATTTCTAAGTTCACCTAATGTCTAAGTTCACCTGACATTAAGTTTCCCCCAACTGTCTAAGTTCACTAAAATCCATATCAATTCCAATGTCAATAATCATCATTAAGGGTTCATATCATCACGAAGTGCTCTTATTGTCACTAAGTGTTCATATCTTCCCTATAGTTTATTCTTGTCAAGTGTCCATACCATCACTAAGTGTTAGTATCATCACTATGCGTTTATATTATCATCAAGTGTCTATATCATCTCCCAAGTCCATATCGCATCACTAATCGCTCATTATCTTTCGTTAATCCTATGCACCCTACGTGTCCAATCTGTGTGTTTCATAAGTGGGTTTATAAATATTTATCAAGTATGATCATCCATGAGTCAATCCCAGTCAATCCATCAAACTTATCATCACAGTCCACAATCATATCCTAGTAAGGTCCTAGTAGTATCCTATGTTCCTGACACTGACAGACCCCCGATATACTACAAATGGTATATGTATAGGGCATATGTAGGGGTCAGTCGCAACTGCCCCAGCCACCGTCCCACCACCTTTGTAATATACCACGAGTGTGTCCTTGTCTGGAGTTTATAGATCAAACAGATAATTTTTCCTAAAACAGATAATTCCTAAGCAGTTAATTTCCTAAACAGATAATTTCCCAAACGGGTAGTTCCCACATTCTTCAATACTGACATCCACCTAATGTACCGTAAATGGTATATATATAGGGCATATGTAAGGGTCAGTCGCAACTGCCCTAGCCAACGTCCCACCACTTTACGATACACCACGTGTATGTCCTTATCGAATCATTAGGGCACACGTAAGCAAGAAATCAATAAGCAGTATATATATCAGATGTATAACAGGAGTTCAATTAACATGTAATAAACACATAAGCATGAATCCTGAATATACTAACTAGTGTATGAATTTATTCATACTAGGGTATCCTACGGTTATAGACTAGGTCAACCATTTCTAGTAACCTAATTCCCTATAACCCAGGCTCTGATACCAATCTGTAACACCCCGACCGACGGCGGAATCATCGGGATGCCACGAGGGATGTGTAGATTGTTCAAAAGCTCATGGGCATCTAAATCAAATCATCATATATCATTTAATCAACCACAATAATTACACAAAAATCATGTTCATCATGAATCAAATACATCAAATACACAAAAGATTTAGTTAAACTAACTAAACTCTAATCGCCAGAAATTTAGTTAATTAACTAAGTCCAAGAATCCTATATGATGATGATGTCCAAAATAGAAGAGATCATCCTCTTCATCCTACTTGTCTCCATCACCTGAAACATGTAAGAAAATCAAGTGTCAACTACAAAAGTAGTTGGTGAGTAATCATAAGTTTTTTTATTTAAAAATGTTTTAGAAAAATGCGTTTGAAAGTTTATGCTTAAAAATGGTTTTATAAAATGCTTTGTTTAAAACGGGTATAAAACTTATGATCTTCTTGAGAAAATCCATATGAATACCTGTATGAGATAATCCAACACACATCCATCAATTCAACAGCCAAACACATACACAATCACATAACCACATAACCAAATCAATCATAGCCAATCACAAATAATCATAATCAAATATAGACAATCAATCCACAACAAATCAACCAAGCTCAATCAATCATATTCTCAATCAATGTTCGTGACTATACATGATCATTCTGTAATTAACATAAGTTAAATACATGATTCATGGAGTGGTCGCTAACCACGTGACAATACATGAAGTCAAAGCAATTAACCGAAGTCAAGAGCAATACTTCACGGATGTGGAAACCCTCCACGTGACAATACATGAAGTCAAAATAAATAACCGAAGTTAAAAGTAATGATTTCACGGAGTATGTGACAATACATGTAATCTTTGTTATTGACCGAAGTCAATAACAATGTTTACACGGATTTATAATAATCAGTGATAATCCATAATAATGATAATTCAAAATAGTGAATATCATAATGATAAACAGGTATTATCCTTGTATTATCAAAATAATATTTAAACTAGTATACATGTTTCACCTCCGAGTTTAAAACCAAAAACAGTTTAAAGAAAGGGAGGTTATGAAAACTCACCTGAAGTCCTTAGAATCCGGGTTTTCGTAATATGCGCGCTCGCGTATGGATCTCTAAGTAATTCAACGATCTGTAATTATCGCGTAATTATGTTTTTAAGTATAAGTGTTTCTTTGCCCTTAAATATCCGTATAAGCTTGTTCTCAACAAAAACACTATAAGTGTTTATTTTTAATACCACTAAGTGTTTCACTTATTTAGTTAAACTTATTCCAGTTAAGTAAAGTGTTATAGATTTTTACAAACATCAGTTATTAAATTTAATCTAATTTTTTAATTTATCTTATTTAATACAATACTAGGTTATAACACCATAGCTATAATGCCCATAAACATTTATGCTTAAGGTATTAGCCCTAGTCTCACTCATGTCCGTATTTTTTATAACCTCATGCATGTGTAGTTAAGTTGATAGGTCTCTTTTAAGCCATTACCATCAAACTCATATTTCAAGAATATTTCATTAGAGTTATGTACACAACATATTCTTGTTATATAAAATCTTATATCACTTGATTTAAGATGGCAACTTGACTACTTCCATGTATGCATGTTAATCTACCTAAGTATATGTATAAAAATCATGTCCTCCATTTATCCCCAATCCCTTAATTAAGTAAAAATCTAGATTTTTATCCCCATGGGCAGCGAACTTTTAGTCCAAAGGAGTAGGTTCGGCCCACATGGCAAGAACAAGGGTTCGGTTACTGTTAGGGTTCGGCCACCCCATTTCGACCAAAGGTTCGGTCAGTAAAGGGAGTAGAGTTCGTTGCATGTGTGGTCCTAGGGTTCGGTGCTACAGGCTACATGAGAAGATTCGGCGGTCTAAGGTTCGTGATCAAGACCACAAGGTTCGGCCAACAAAGATGGTTCGCCGCCTTGTGAAGGCTCGGCTGGCCAAGGTAGATTCGCAGACTCATACAAGGGTTCGCTGGCCACCTAATGGTTCGTGGTCTCATGCTGAAGAAGGGTTCGCTGCCAAGAAGGTTCGTGACACAACAAAGATTCCAGGCTCGTTTCCTAACTAGTTCGGTTAGGGTTCGGCTGAGGCCTTCACTGATCAAGAGGGTTCGGCCACCCCCTTGCTGTCACGAACCTGGCTGCATCATCATCTTCTTCGACCTGCAATCGTGACCGACCCTAGACACACTTGTTTTTAGCTTATTTCATCTCGTTTGTGAGTTTAAAACTTAGCAACATCGATTCTCAAACAACAATCAAATAACAACCCTTTTTAGAGTGAGAAACCGTAAATAAGATGCAAGATTTTCCTCAAATCGTGGGTCGGAAATAGGGTTTCTTCGTATCCTCTTGTAGCCCTCGTTCACACGGTCGTCTGGACACCGAGATCTCTGAAATCCGACAAGAATTGAAGGAGAAAGGCTAGAGAGAAGGTAGAGAATATATGTGTGTGTGTTTTTTTTAGAGAGAGAGAGAAGATGGTGAGAATGAAAGAAAATGAAGGAAGTAATCTTCCTTATATCGCGTGTCTCGTCCCCGGGTTCGGTCTCGTTTTTATCGCGATATCGTATGATAAATGCTCGGTTTAGTTCATAAAACATATTTAAAATATAACACGTTTAAATAATTGTATTTTGTTACAATAAAAATGATTTTTAATAAAATCGTTTAAATAAAACGTCACCGATTATTATCATCAAATTAATTGTTTAATAAAATAAATAAATTTATTCGAAATCGTTTGATATTATTTAGATATCTCGTCGAAACGCGTTACTCGCGTACGTATTCGTAAAGATCGTCACCTTTGCGAATCCGATGCTCGTACCGTATTTCGATTTGATTTATGATTTATGGAATATTGGTTTAGAACATTATTCTTAATAATTATATTCGTATGAATCGTCACCCACGCGAATACATTATTAAGTTAATGTTTCTGAATCAATACTCGCGTTTAACTAATGATCGTAACCTCACTTCGCGTAATTAATACCCATTATTTAATAACTTTAATATTATCATTTCCCCAAACCAAAACCCACTAAACCCTAGTCACTGACACATCCATGATAGACCGAAATATGCATATATATAGGGCATATGTAAGGGTCAGTCGCAACTGCCCTAGCCACCGTCCCACCGCTATTTCGATAAACCATGACCATGGGTCCTTGACTACGTTTAGTAACCAGACTCCAACAAAATTCCAGCTCCATCACAAATCAATTCTCAACCATTAGTTCATCATCATCAATAATAAGTCACTGCGATAAACACTACAGGCCTGTTTAGTTGAATTACAACTAAACTTCCCGTGGTTTACGCGTATAATAAATCATAGACATGCATACCAGTACAGTGATAATATCAACAATGAAAATCAGTAATTCATAATCATTAATAATTATAAATCTCCGGTCGTAACAGTACATTCGTACGGATGTACGGATGTACGGACAACCGAAAGTACAGTGATGTTACACCCTTTCACTTCCAATACACGATCACTCGTCAATGGAATTCGAAGCAGCTTTTCAGAGCAGATGACCTCCACTCGATGAGACGAAAGCCAATCCATTCCAACAATGATATCGAAACTACCCAGCTCCATCGGTATCAAATCGATGGTAAATGTATAATCATTTAGTGTCAATGGGCAGTTCCTATAAACTGTACTAACTGTGATCTGTTTCCTGTTAGCTACTTCTATAATATAAGGGGAGTCTAACTGTTCCTCTATGGAATCTAGTTGGCATGCAAAGTCGGTAGAGATAAAACTCTGATCCGCACCAGTATCAAATAGAACAGATGCATAAAAGTCATGTAAGAGAAACGTACCAGTGACCACATTTGGGTCCTGGCGTGCAGCTGGTGCTCCGATAGCAAAGGCTCGTCCACGGGGCGCTTGAACTGCTGGTTGTGCCTTCTTCGGGCAGTTCTTCGCAAAGTGGCCCTGTTCGCCACAGTTATAGCATCCACCATGGTTCTGATTAGCTGGTGGAGGGAGAGCCAAAGCAGCATTGTTGACTGCTTGGTTAGGTGTCATCCGGCAGTACTGGACCCAATGGCTCTTTCTTCCGCATCCCGTGCATTGCTTGCAGGGAGTGTCAGTAGGGTGATGATACTGACACTTGGCACACAGAGGAAACGTGCCAGTGTAAGGTTTGCGGTTTGGGTTCTGTGGTGCTGCTGCTACTTGTTGAAGAGGTGTGGCCACCGTGTAGTTCTTGATGGTCTTCTGCTTCTTCTTATGATGCTGGAAGGGTTTCTTTGAAGACTCAGCTTTGTTCTTACTGGGTTCAGCTTCCTTCTTTAGAACTCCAGAGGCTACCATGAGATCAGTGAGTTTCCCAGACAGTCTCACTGCAGATTCAACAGTAGTAGGGTTGGCTGAAACAACCATGCCCTGAATGCAGGCGGGAAGTCCACCTACATAACGGTCTATCCTTTTCTCCAAAGTTGGTACCAAATCAGGTACCAAAGCAACTAACTCGTGGTAACGAGTAGTGTACCCCATGTGATCAGCCCCCTTCATCACATGGTTGGATAGTTCAACCTCCAACTTTTGCAGCTCATTCTTGGGGCAGAATTCTGTTCGCAGCAGTGTCTTGAAGTCTTCCCATGACATTGCCATAGCTTCCTCTCTTCATCGGGCGTTGATCTGACAATTCCACCAGGTCAGAGCCTGTTTGTTGAATGTTCCTGCTGAGTAACGGACCTTGTGGTGTTCGGGGCAGCTGCAAAGATCCAATGTTGCCTCAATCTTCTCAATCCATTGGATTAACCCAACGGCGCCTTCAGACCCAATAAAACTGGGTGGTTTACATCCTACAAAGGACTTGTAGGAGTAATGAGATGAATCTCCAGTATTTCCACTGGCTTCTCCTGATGTGTTGCCAGTGTTGAGGATTTCATTACGAAGATGAAGGAACATCTCCGGTATTGCTTCTTTCATCTGATTTGTCATCTGGCTACTCAGTAACGTCACCAGAGCGATAGTAGCAGGATCCATGGTCGGTGCTGTGCCCGAACCAGATGCTTGAGTAATCAATGGAGGAGGGGGAGGAGGGGGAGGAGGAGGTGGAGGAGGTGGTGGTGGCGAATCATTTGGTGACGGTGTGGAGGAGTGTGGAGCCAAATCTTGTGGTGGTAGCTGTATCAAAGGAGGCTGTCTTCTCGGCGGCATTCTGATCATAACCAGTAAAGTTATCGGTTAGTGCAATGATCGAATACAGAAGACAGTATGCAATTAATTCTTAAGTCCTGTTTTCTCTATATGCAGGGTCCCTAGGTTATAGTCTAGGCCAAACCATTTAAATAAGTGACCTATATTTCTCTATAACCATGGCTCTGATACCAATCTGTCACACCCCGAGCCAGCGGGGTAGGATCGGGTTTCCCCGATGGGCGGAAGGTTCCCGGGGCGCGATATCGTGAGTGATAATCAAAGTGATCAGATGGTTTACATTGCACATGATATAAATGAGAATTGCTAAGATAATAGAATTACAAAGTTAAATTACATCAGTAACGTTTATAATTTAACAATGTAAATCTATTGTAAACATCATAAAATAACTATCTTGTATTTACACAAGATATACAAAATAAATTGTATAATGATGTCTTCAAAAGTATGCAGGTCCAAAATACTAAGTCTTCTATACGAAGTCCTAGTCCAAAAGAAATGACTTCTTAATTGACCTGTTCGTCACTTGAGAAGTCACACAAAAATAAAAGTCAACACATGGTTGGTGAGTTCATATAGTTTTAGTAATTGAAAATGATTTGAAAGCCTCCTTTGGTAAAGACCCTAACCTCATTAACACCACATGTAATATCCACATCGGTATGCTTATATATAGGGCATATGTAAGGGACAAGCCCTAGCCAACATCCCACCACATACTAATATACATATGACACTGTTGTTAATGATAATTAAGCATTTTTACCCTTAACACAACCCATAAGTTCTTCTGTTTGTTGTTCCTGTCATTACAATCATTTGAAATCCATGTTGATTTCACAAGTTCATCACACATTATGATCAACTACAGTAATTGTATAAACAGTTATAAATGCTTAATTAAATAAATAAATAAACATTTAATAAAATCTAAGTCCTATTGATTGGGGTCTTTGGTCATACTCGAGTAGACTAGTCTGTCAATCTAGGTACTTAGTATTTAGGGAATCTGTAAATATCCTCAAACATATGACCTACAAATCAAACGGTCTAGCTAGGACTTCTTGAAATGTAGGGTTTTTGTTTCGTCTGTTTTTGTGACAACTAGTACCTGACCGCCCGGCAAGTCCGTACGGTATGTGTACTTGCATACAGTAACTATGTGTACATATGTATTTGTAAACAGTTTTTGTATTAACAGGATTCTAAATACAAGAACGGTTGTACGTATTTTCGTGTAAACTTAAATACATTAAGTACAACGCACATTTGAAACATTAGTTGTGTTTATTAAGTGAAAACTTAATGACAATTAACACAACAATTCATGAGAAACAACGGTGATTCAAACGACATTCAGAAACAAATCGGTTGCGATCTGATGTCCATAGATGACAGGAATCAGATGGCCGACATTTCAATGTGAAAACAAGGTGAAAACAGGATGTTTAGTTGAGTCCGACAGCGAGGAAACACAATTAAAACATAAACTGCAGTGTTGTTTCAGAATAACGAACTGACAGTGTGTTTGCGTGGGTGACGATTCACACAAACATATCTGTGAGTTTAACGTTCTGAAATGATGACTGGGAAGTAGAAAACAAAAGTCGGAAAGCAAAACCATCGTCGTGTTCGTTCGAATGACGATTCGAACGAATACGCGCGATGGTGACGCGATTCGACGAAACGAAAAAGAATTACGACACGAAACGAATTTAATTTAATAAAATAAAATAATAAACATTTTTACAATTTTGAAACTCATCAAATTAATTAAAATAATCTTTTTATTTATTTATAATAAATTACGCGTAATTTTCCGGTTACGCGACGAAAACGCGAACCGAGCAACCGAAATGGACCCGAACACCCCGCGTGATATAAAAACTCTAAGTGGGCATTATTTTCTCATTTTATCATCTCCCTTCTCTCTCACTTCAAGATTTCCGGCCAAGAAAACCCACAACCATCAACCCACCTTCAATCCACCATATCTAGCTCGTTTCTTAACCGATTTGAGTGATTTTCGAACCCACGCGAAGCTCTTGATGTCCTCTACATAGAAGTACAGCAGATCTAAAGCTTTGATCACTGAAATCGGAGGTAAATTTGATTGTATGTCACGGGTTTTAGGGTTTTTGTTGGTTGTTTAACCTACACCTTTTTCAACCGGCCAAAACCCCACCCCATGACCCCAACACCCTCGACAACCTTTCTGATACACCACCTACGTGAGAATAACATCATGACTGGTCGTGGTTGTAGAAACCGAAGCCCCGAACCTGTGTAAATGACGGACGAACCATAGGGCTGCAAACCATCTTCTCAGACGAAGCTTATCATCCTCAGCGAACCAGTAGCCATGGCCGAACCCTTTAGGGTCTCACGAGCCTAGAGGTGACGAACCATCTACCCTAACACGCCGCGAACCTTCTGGCATCCACCGAACCTTTCTTTGAAGCACGAACCCACATGGTCAGCAGCCCACGACGAACCCTGCTACTAGACCTAAACTCACGATCCTTGTACTCCGACGAACCCTTCATGGCAGCTCCCGAACCCTGGTGCGACGAACCTTAGTTGTTTCCCGAACCCTTGCTACATCACAAACCCATGCTGCAAGAACCGAACCATTTCTGCTACATGACCGAACCATGGTCGACCACCTTAGAAACCTTCGGCCATGTTATACCGAGGCCCAACATTCAAAACTAACACCTAGTTGGTCAACAAATCTGATTTGGGCCCAATCGTGTTTTGTTCAGGCCCATCAGTCATTTGATTTTAAAATTATTCGGCCAACAGAAACCTATTAACTTGGAGCCCAGTACAATGGCCCAACAGGCCCAACACTAGAACCTTGGCCCATTTTGTGCAGCCCACACGTTCCCTAAGCCCAGTTAAACCTCCCAGCCCACATGTGATATTCGGCCCAATGAGCATAAGCGTGGCCCAAACCCATTTCGATAGCCAAAGGTCATTCCCGGCCTAAGATGCATTGGTAGCCCAACTATTTAGCTCAATGTCTTAATGGGTTCACGGTGAACAAACCTGAACATATCTTCGGCTCACCGGATTTGAGGGTAGATGGCCCAAATTGTTGGCCTTTGGCCATGTTGACCCAATAAGAACAATAATCACTAGAACGATTACGACTCAAGTTCTACGTATTCAACCCAATTAGTTTAAATTCAGATTTATTTCAAGATTTAAAATGATTAATGACATTTAATTCAATTAAATCTTTATGTTACCAAGTTAAAGGTAATAGTACGTAAAGCTTTACTCATAAAACTTTAACTAAACACAAGGCTTAAGCTAAAACAATTGCTTGATGATAAATCAAGTTGAATTATATTGGGTTGAATAAGGACTAACACCAAAGGTTTATGACCAAACTAGGATTCACATGTACACGCGTATAAACCCATACCATTTATACTTATAAGTTACACAAACGTGAAATCAATACAGGAACGTGAAAACACAACAAGAACAGCAAAGAGCGCGTGTCGTCTTCCTTTTAAGCTAAGTCAACCCTATAACAACAAGGTGAGTTCATATGCCCCTTTTACTTTAATCTTTACTGATTTTAACTCTCGGGGCTGAGAAACATGTTTACTTTTATTTATTTAAAAGTTTTGCTTAACATGTTATTTATACTTTGATTTAGATAATATTAAATTGTTTATTATCGTTTATCATTGTATGCATGCTTGTATGATTATGAGATAACAGGGAAACTCAGATGATTATGATAATGTAATTTCTTAATCATCAACACATTAGAATAACTTAGTTATAAGATAATAGCTTATAACACTTAGTTATTTTCACATGAGCAAATACCTAGACAGTTTACACATAAGCATAACGAGAACAATCCCTCATTGAGACTTTGGGATCACACGGATTACAGTAAATGATGATCATGATAACGTAACTTCATGGGATTCTTATCATTTACAGTAAATGATGATCATGATAACGTAACTTCATGGGATTCTTATCATTTACACATGATTAACATAATGTAATAAGACCAGTTCTTATTCGACTTTGTTAAACACACGAGAACATTCCCACACGGATACTTTGGGAACACATGGATTCAGTAAATGACGATTCTTATCATTTACAGTGAATGACGATCATGACAACGTAACTTCATGGGATTCTTGTCATTTACACCCGATTATCATAACGTAATAAGACAAGTTCTTATTCGACTTTGTTAATCACATGATACAATCCCACACGGAAACTTTGGGATCACACGGCGGGATAGGAGAGAATGGAATGCATTTTAATCTGATTACGTGAGGATTTAAAATGGATTCCATTCGGATTCTATACGCTGCATTTGGAGACACATGATGAACAGTTAACTAACACTTTTAATATTTAGAAGTGAAACAACAGTTAACCCCACAACTATAGAATAATCTAAGGAATGGATTTAATAAATCTAACATCCTTAACACATATATTGGTTATCAATACTTAGGTTTGATAATTACCACGTTATCATTTTCTTATTCTATACATGAGAACACAGGTGATCAAGGAAGAGATAACATGTGAATTGAGAATGGGAATCAATAGTTGTATTACAAGTAGTGTGGAGTTCTAGTGGTGTTGTGGTGGGATGTTGGCTAGGGCTTAGTTCCCTTACATATGCCCTATATATAAGCAACACTACTAGGATGATATAGTACTTGTGACTATAACTATTGAGGAGCCATTGGATGAACAAATGAATCAGACAATCATACTAGTAACCTATTATCATTGTGAATGTGCATGTGAATGAATCAAGGTTTTACATTAACTTACTTATGAACTCACCAACCTAGTGTTGACTTTGTTTAAATACATGTTTCTCAGGTGACGAACAGGTGTAGACATATACATGCAAAGAATAAGCTAGTGGACTTTTAGAAGACCTAGCTTTATTTTGTGTTGCATGCTTTTTGGGAAACAAGGATATGAATCATCTTTTGTATATCTTGTACATATACAAGATATAGTTACATTGATTCTTTTTGGTAGATTTACTTGATTAAATTATGAACGATACTGTGTAATTTAATCTTGTAATTCTATATCATGGATGTGTTAGCATTTCTCATTTTGATTATCATGTGCTATGTAACAATCTGATCATTTGATTATCATTCAAAGATATCGCGCCCCGGGAACCTTCCGCCCGACGGGAAAACCCGATCCGTTCCCGCCGGCCCGGGGTGTGACAGATTGGTATCAGAGCCATGGTTATAGAGAAATATAGGTCATATTACTTAAACGGTTTGGCCTAGACTATAACCTAGGGACCCTCATATAGAAATCATGCGACATAGGATTCTATTTGCATATGTCTTCTGCTTCTGATCACTGCACTAACCGATTTATTTTCGGTTATGATCAGAATGCCGCCGAGAAGACAACCACCTCTGCTACCCCTGACTCAAGGTTCAGCTCCGCACTCTTCGACACCGACACCGCCAGACTCTCCTACACAAGCACCTCCACCTCCTCCTCCGCCACCACCGGCGTATCAGCTGGATCCCGCTACCATTGCACTGGCCACTCTGTTGACCAGTCAGCTGAGGGAGGTAATCCCAGACATGATGAACCGAATCAACACCAACAACAGCAACAACGTTGCCAACTCATCAGGAGAAGGCAGCGGTAACACCAGACAGAGTCAGGACTATGCTTACAAGAACTTTGTAGGTTGCAAGCCACCCAGTTTTAGTGGCAGTGAGGGTGCAGTCGGACTGATCCAGTGGATCGAGAAGATGGAGGCTACCCTCGACATCAGTGGCTGTCCTGAACATAATAGAGTAAAGTATGCTGCTGGATCATTTAGCAAGCGAGCGTTAACCTGGTGGAACGCTCAGGTTTCAATCAGAGGCCGGGATGAGGCCCAGGCCATGCCGTGGGACGAATTCAAGGCGATGTTGAGGGCAGAGTTTTGCCCAAGAAATGAACTGAAAAAGGTTGAGACTGAACTACTCAATCTGGAGATGATTGGTGCTGGGCATCTGGCCTACACTACACGATTTCATGAGTTAGCCACTCTGGCACCGGATGTAGTGCCAACACTTGAGAAGAGAATTGAGCGGTATGTTGGTGGATTACCGCCCAGTATCCGAGGTCATGTGATTTCTGCTCACCCTACCACCATGGAAGTAGCTGTTACACTGTCAGCATCCCTGACGGATATGATGGTTGCCTCTGGAGCATTCAAGAAGGAGGCTGAAACAGCCAAAGCTGGAACTTCAAGGAAGTCGGACAAACGTCCGGCTAAGAAACAAAAGGTGGCTAGAAACTTTGCTGCCACTACTCAAACTCCGATGCGCAATCAACCACCACCATTGGAGATCAGGAAGCCATACACTGGCACTGCACCTTTGTGCAACTCATGCCAGTACCATCATCTACCAAATGTTCCGTGCAGACACTGCACCAACTGTGGAAGATTTGGTCACACAGCAAACTACTGCAGGAGTCAGAGGACTCAGAACAGAAACAACAATGCAGCCACTGCTGCTGCTACTACCGATCACAGGTCTTGCTACAACTGTGGTGAACCTGGTCACTTCTCTCGGGATTGCCCTAAGAGAAATCAGCAACAGGCTCAAGCACCAAGAGGAAGAGCCTTTCAGATAGGAGCAGCTGCCGCTCGACAGGACCCGAATGTTATTACGGGTACATTTCTCTTATCTGACTTCTATGCATCCATATTATTTGACACTGGTGCGGATCAGAGTTTCATCTCATCCGACTTTGCATGCCATCTTAATTATGATAAGGAATTGTTAGACTCCCCTTATACTATTGAGATAGCAAATGGCAAACAGATTACAGTAGACACTATATTTAGGAATTGCCCATTGACACTTGGCGATCATACATTTTCCATCGACTTGATACCGATGGAGCTGGGCAGTTTCGACATCATCATCGGAATGGATTGGCTATCTCTTAATAGAGTTGAGTTCATCTGTTCCGATAAGCTACTACGCATTCCTGTGGAGAACAATGAGGTCTTGGAGATTCGTGGAGACCAAGCGAAACGCAGTGTCAAGATAATATCGTGCATGAAGGCTCGCAAGTACTTACGAAAACAATGCGTTGCATTCCTAGCTCACGTGATTCAGAAAGACAAGAAGGCGATCAAGATTCAGGATGTACCAGTTGTGAGAAACTTTGCAGATGTGTTTCCGGATGACTTACCGGGACTGCCACCCGAGAGATCGGTGCAGTTTCGAATCGATTTGATTCCGGGAGCAACTCCGGTAGCTAAGTCTCCTTATAGACTTGCTCCATCAGAGATGCAGGAGTTGTCTAATCAGTTACAAGAACTTCTCGATAAAGGATTCATCCGACCGAGCTTTTCCCCGTGGGGAGCTCCGGTTCTTTTTGTTAAAAAGAAGGATGGGACTTTCAGGATGTGCATAGATTATCGAGAACTTAACAAACTCACCATCAAGAATCGGTACCCGTTACCGAGGATTGATGATTTGTTTGATCAGTTACAGGGAGCACAGTATTTTTCAAAGATAGACCTGAGATCAGGCTATCATCAGCTCCGGATTCAAGAAGAAGACATACCAAAGACGGCCTTTCGTACCCGATATGGCCATTACGAATTCATGGTGATGCCATTCGGATTGACGAACGCACCGGCTGTGTTCATGGATTTGATGAACCGGGTGTGCAAGCCGTATCTAGATCAGTTTGTTATCGTCTTCATTGATGATATACTGATTTATTCAAAGGACGAGAAGGAACACGAACAACATCTCAAGACAGTTTTGGAGCTTTTGAAAGAAGAACAACTCTATGCCAAATTCTCCAAGTGTGAATTTTGGTTAAGGGAAGTTCAGTTCTTGGGTCACGTGATTAACAGTGATGGTATTCACGTGGATCCTGCCAAGATAGAAGCAATCAAGAACTGGGATGTGCCTACGACACCAACGGAAATCCGATCATTCTTGGGATTGGCAGGTTATTACAGGAGATTCATCTCGAATTTCTCTAAGATAGCCTTGCCTCTCACCAAGCTCACACAGAAGTCTGAACCTTTTGTGTGGACACATAAACAAGAAGAGGCATTCCAGACATTGAAACAAAGATTGTGCAATGCTCCAATCTTAACACTCCCAGAAGGCAGTGATGACTTTGTTGTATATTGTGATGCTTCCCATCAGGGACTCGGATGTGTTTTGATGCAACGAGACAAAGTCATTGCTTATGCCTCACGACAGCTGAAGATACACGAGAAGAATTACACGACACACGATCTTGAACTGGGAGCTGTTGTTTTTGCACTAAAGATTTGGAGACATTACCTTTACGGTACTAAATGCACTATCTTCACAGATCACAAGAGTTTACAACACATATTTGATCAGAAGGAGCTTAACATGAGACAGAGACGTTGGGTTGAGCTCCTGAACGATTACGATTGTGTGATCAAATACCATCCGGGCAAAGCAAATGTTGTTGCAGATGCTTTGAGTCGGAAGGAAAGAGTCAAACCCTTACGCGTTCGCGCAATGGGAATGACTGTGCAAACCAGTTTGAGAGATCACATTCTACAAGCACAACAAGAAGCAGTGGCAAGAGACAATTTGAAACGCGAGCTCGACTGTGGAGCCGAGAAACATTTTGAGACAAGACAAGATGGAGTTATCTACTATCTGGATCGTGTTTGGATTCCGGCAGTGGATGAACTTCGAACACTCATTCTTGACGAGGCACACAAGACACGTTACTCAGTTCATCCTGGTGCCGATAAGATGTACCAAGATCTTAGGTCATTTTATTGGTGGCCGGGTATGAAGAAAGACATTGCTACTTATGTTGGCAAATGTATCACATGTGCCAAGGTCAAAGCTGAACATCAGAAACCCTCGGGTTTGCTGGAACAACCAGAGATACCACAATGGAAGTGGGAACAAATAGCTATGGATTTCATTACCAAGCTGCCCCGCACTTCCAGCGGATACGATTCTATTTGGGTCATCATTGATCGATTGACCAAGTCCGCACACTTCTTGCCGATCAGAGAGACGTACAAGATGGAGAAACTTGCAAGACTATACATTGATGAAATAGTAGTGAGGCACGGGGTGCCATTGTCTATTATTTCCGACCGGGACAGTCGATTTACTTCACGGTTCTGGCAATCATTGCAACAATCCTTAGGGACAAGTGTTAACTTGAGCACTGCTTATCATCCACAAACGGACGGACAAAGCGAGCGCACCATTCAAACCCTAGAGGATATGTTGAGAACATGCATCCTGGACTTCGGTGGAAGTTGGGATACACACTTACCACTTATCGAATTCTCCTACAACAATAGCTACCACAGCAGCATCGGATGTGCTCCTTTTGAAGCACTTTATGGTAGAAAGTGTCGGTCTCCAATTTGTTGGACCGAAGTGGGAGACAACAGAATCACTGGGCCTGAACTTATTCAGGAAACTACTGATAAGATTGCCCAGATACAACAACGATTACAAGCAACACGTAGCCGCCAAAAGAGTTACGCAGACAAACGGCGCAAGCCTTTGGAATTCGATGTGGGTGACCGAGTCATGTTGAAAGTGTCCCCATGGAAAGGTGTAGTTCGTTTTGGGGCTAAAGGCAAGCTAGCACCTAGGTATGTCGGACCGTTTGAGATTACTCAACGTATAGGTCCTGTGGCATACAGACTCAGACTCCCTGATGAGCTCAGTGGAGTACACGATGTGTTTCATGTATCAAATCTCAAAAGGTGCTTAGCAGACGAGTCATTGATCATACCATTGGATGAAATACAAGTTGATGAGCAACTACACTTCATTGAAGAACCTGTAGAGATTATGGAACGTGAAGTTAAGAAACTGAAACGTAGCCGTATCCCTATTGTAAAGGTTCGATGGAACTCCAAGCGTGGACCAGAATTTACATGGGAGCGCGAGGACAACATGAAAGCAAAGTATCCCCACTTGTTCGAGAAATAAAGACCGATCTTTATGCTTAAATTTCGGGACGAAATTTCTTTAACAAGGGGAGACTGTGACAACTAGTACCTGACCGCCCGGCAAGTCCGTACGGTATGTGTACTTGCATACAGTAACTATGTGTACATATGTATTTGTAAACAGTTTTTGTATTAACAGGATTCTAAATACAAGAACGGTTGTACGTATTTTCGTGTAAACTTAAATACATTAAGTACAACGCACATTTGAAACATTAGTTGTGTTTATTAAGTGAAAACTTAATGACAATTAACACAACAATTCATGAGAAACAACGGTGATTCAAACGACATTCAGAAACAAATCGGTTGCGATCTGATGTCCATAGATGACAGGAATCAGATGGCCGACATTTCAATGTGAAAACAAGGTGAAAACAGGATGTTTAGTTGAGTCCGACAGCGAGGAAACACAATTAAAACATAAACTGCAGTGTTGTTTCAGAATAACGAACTGACAGTGTGTTTGCGTGGGTGACGATTCACACAAACATATCTGTGAGTTTAACGTTCTGAAATGATGACTGGGAAGTAGAAAACAAAAGTCGGAAAGCAAAACCATCGTCGTGTTCGTTCGAATGACGATTCGAACGAATACGCGCGATGGTGACGCGATTCGACGAAACGAAAAAGAATTACGACACGAAACGAATTTAATTTAATAAAATAAAATAATAAACATTTTTACAATTTTGAAACTCATCAAATTAATTAAAATAATCTTTTTATTTATTTATAATAAATTACGCGTAATTTTCCGGTTACGCGACGAAAACGCGAACCGAGCAACCGAAATGGACCCGAACACCCCGCGTGATATAAAAACTCTAAGTGGGCATTATTTTCTCATTTTATCATCTCCCTTCTCTCTCACTTCAAGATTTCCGGCCAAGAAAACCCACAACCATCAACCCACCTTCAATCCACCATATCTAGCTCGTTTCTTAACCGATTTGAGTGATTTTCGAACCCACGCGAAGCTCTTGATGTCCTCTACATAGAAGTACAGCAGATCTAAAGCTTTGATCACTGAAATCGGAGGTAAATTTGATTGTATGTCACGGGTTTTAGGGTTTTTGTTGGTTGTTTAACCTACACCTTTTTCAACCGGCCAAAACCCCACCCCATGACCCCAACACCCTCGACAACCTTTCTGATACACCACCTACGTGAGAATAACATCATGACTGGTCGTGGTTGTAGAAACCGAAGCCCCGAACCTGTGTAAATGACGGACGAACCATAGGGCTGCAAACCATCTTCTCAGACGAAGCTTATCATCCTCAGCGAACCAGTAGCCATGGCCGAACCCTTTAGGGTCTCACGAGCCTAGAGGTGACGAACCATCTACCCTAACACGCCGCGAACCTTCTGGCATCCACCGAACCTTTCTTTGAAGCACGAACCCACATGGTCAGCAGCCCACGACGAACCCTGCTACTAGACCTAAACTCACGATCCTTGTACTCCGACGAACCCTTCATGGCAGCTCCCGAACCCTGGTGCGACGAACCTTAGTTGTTTCCCGAACCCTTGCTACATCACAAACCCATGCTGCAAGAACCGAACCATTTCTGCTACATGACCGAACCATGGTCGACCACCTTAGAAACCTTCGGCCATGTTATACCGAGGCCCAACATTCAAAACTAACACCTAGTTGGTCAACAAATCTGATTTGGGCCCAATCGTGTTTTGTTCAGGCCCATCAGTCATTTGATTTTAAAATTATTCGGCCAACAGAAACCTATTAACTTGGAGCCCAGTACAATGGCCCAACAGGCCCAACACTAGAACCTTGGCCCATTTTGTGCAGCCCACACGTTCCCTAAGCCCAGTTAAACCTCCCAGCCCACATGTGATATTCGGCCCAATGAGCATAAGCGTGGCCCAAACCCATTTCGATAGCCAAAGGTCATTCCCGGCCTAAGATGCATTGGTAGCCCAACTATTTAGCTCAATGTCTTAATGGGTTCACGGTGAACAAACCTGAACATATCTTCGGCTCACCGGATTTGAGGGTAGATGGCCCAAATTGTTGGCCTTTGGCCATGTTGACCCAATAAGAACAATAATCACTAGAACGATTACGACTCAAGTTCTACGTATTCAACCCAATTAGTTTAAATTCAGATTTATTTCAAGATTTAAAATGATTAATGACATTTAATTCAATTAAATCTTTATGTTACCAAGTTAAAGGTAATAGTACGTAAAGCTTTACTCATAAAACTTTAACTAAACACAAGGCTTAAGCTAAAACAATTGCTTGATGATAAATCAAGTTGAATTATATTGGGTTGAATAAGGACTAACACCAAAGGTTTATGACCAAACTAGGATTCACATGTACACGCGTATAAACCCATACCATTTATACTTATAAGTTACACAAACGTGAAATCAATACAGGAACGTGAAAACACAACAAGAACAGCAAAGAGCGCGTGTCGTCTTCCTTTTAAGCTAAGTCAACCCTATAACAACAAGGTGAGTTCATATGCCCCTTTTACTTTAATCTTTACTGATTTTAACTCTCGGGGCTGAGAAACATGTTTACTTTTATTTATTTAAAAGTTTTGCTTAACATGTTATTTATACTTTGATTTAGATAATATTAAATTGTTTATTATCGTTTATCATTGTATGCATGCTTGTATGATTATGAGATAACAGGGAAACTCAGATGATTATGATAATGTAATTTCTTAATCATCAACACATTAGAATAACTTAGTTATAAGATAATAGCTTATAACACTTAGTTATTTTCACATGAGCAAATACCTAGACAGTTTACACATAAGCATAACGAGAACAATCCCTCATTGAGACTTTGGGATCACACGGATTACAGTAAATGATGATCATGATAACGTAACTTCATGGGATTCTTATCATTTACAGTAAATGATGATCATGATAACGTAACTTCATGGGATTCTTATCATTTACACATGATTAACATAATGTAATAAGACCAGTTCTTATTCGACTTTGTTAAACACACGAGAACATTCCCACACGGATACTTTGGGAACACATGGATTCAGTAAATGACGATTCTTATCATTTACAGTGAATGACGATCATGACAACGTAACTTCATGGGATTCTTGTCATTTACACCCGATTATCATAACGTAATAAGACAAGTTCTTATTCGACTTTGTTAATCACATGATACAATCCCACACGGAAACTTTGGGATCACACGGCGGGATAGGAGAGAATGGAATGCATTTTAATCTGATTACGTGAGGATTTAAAATGGATTCCATTCGGATTCTATACGCTGCATTTGGAGACACATGATGAACAGTTAACTAACACTTTTAATATTTAGAAGTGAAACAACAGTTAACCCCACAACTATAGAATAATCTAAGGAATGGATTTAATAAATCTAACATCCTTAACACATATATTGGTTATCAATACTTAGGTTTGATAATTACCACGTTATCATTTTCTTATTCTATACATGAGAACACAGGTGATCAAGGAAGAGATAACATGTGAATTGAGAATGGGAATCAATAGTTGTATTACAAGTAGTGTGGAGTTCTAGTGGTGTTGTGGTGGGATGTTGGCTAGGGCTTAGTTCCCTTACATATGCCCTATATATAAGCAACACTACTAGGATGATATAGTACTTGTGACTATAACTATTGAGGAGCCATTGGATGAACAAATGAATCAGACAATCATACTAGTAACCTATTATCATTGTGAATGTGCATGTGAATGAATCAAGGTTTTACATTAACTTACTTATGAACTCACCAACCTAGTGTTGACTTTGTTTAAATACATGTTTCTCAGGTGACGAACAGGTGTAGACATATACATGCAAAGAATAAGCTAGTGGACTTTTAGAAGACCTAGCTTTATTTTGTGTTGCATGCTTTTTGGGAAACAAGGATATGAATCATCTTTTGTATATCTTGTACATATACAAGATATAGTTACATTGATTCTTTTTGGTAGATTTACTTGATTAAATTATGAACGATACTGTGTAATTTAATCTTGTAATTCTATATCATGGATGTGTTAGCATTTCTCATTTTGATTATCATGTGCTATGTAACAATCTGATCATTTGATTATCATTCAAAGATATCGCGCCCCGGGAACCTTCCGCCCGACGGGAAAACCCGATCCGTTCCCGCCGGCCCGGGGTGTGACAGTTTTGGCATATGTTATCTCTGATATTTCCCAGGTTTTCCCTTGAAAATGATTTATTGATTCTTCTGATTCTGTTACAAGATGTACTTGATTCGTTGATCATAGAATACTAGATTCATTGATCGAATGTACACTTTATTCATAGTTCAACAAACACTTGATTTGGAGAACATTGAATATTGTCTTTGCAAAGATTGTTTTGTTTGATTTGTTGAAGTCCACATACTTGTTTCACCAAAATGTTTCATTTGATTCATTGAATTCCCCCATTTGATTTGTCACAATGATTAGTTTGATTCCTTGAACTCCCACACTTGTTTTGTCAAAATGTTTGATGTGATTCTTTTGAAATGGTTTGATCTGTTGAAATCTTTTAGTTTAAATCTGATTATTCACTTTATTTATAAGTAAATCAGTTAGTAAACCTGCATAAAATCTTCCTAGACATGGTCTAGGATAACATTTTTATATATATGTAAACATATAAAATTAAAAACATTTAAGTAAACAATTTAATAAACAGTTTACGCATGCTTCTCAGCCCCGCGTTTTAAAACAAAAATGTTAGAAAAGGGGCAATGAACTCACCTGTGTTGATGTCTAATGTACTATCACCAAATACGCGCTCTTGTATGTAAGCTAAGTTTCTTCGGTTCCTGAGTTATTTTATAAGAATTCGAATATAATAAGTACGCGTAATAGTCGTTGTGCCTACGGTTTGGTCTTGTTATGTGTGCAACTAATTGTCTTAGTACTAGGTGCATCTAAGATCTAACCTATCTTAGTTACCCTTTTTGATCCCAATCCCATGTTGAGTTACAATACTTACTTTTAAATTTTAAAAATTTTCGGCAGAGTTTCTTTTGTTTTCTGTTTAAAATCCAGACAATTATATTGTCTATTTTAACAAATCCCAAACAATGTATTACAACTAACTTTTATAACAAAATCAACTTAAAAGAAGACAATGCCATTTATAATTCACATTTCAAATTAGACAAAACTTTAGAAATTATTAAACCAACTTTTAAATAAATTCATAATGCTTTTATTTTATCAAAATATCATTACTTGAGTTTTCGTCATTATTTAATACATGATGGGCTTAATTAAGCCCCATTGGGCCCACTTAGGCCCAATTGAACTTCTTTGATTTCTATTTGATTTCTCAACTTGTGTTGTTGATTCTCATGAACTTGTAACTAATTCACCTTAATTTTTAAACTATCTTGTATGGTCAACATTTAGTGTTAGCTATGCATGCATTTATGTGAATTTCCCATGCACTTATATTCTCATGCATACACATGCATGCAACTTATATGATTAACTCCTCATGAATTTGTTAGTTTAGTGATCCACAATTCATTTCCTAGTTTATATCATGAGTTTCATTGATCCTAGGTCCATACTAGCCTCATTAATCGACTCCTAGGTTCGACATATGGTCCAAGGCAGCGAACCTATGCTATGTTGGCCTAGGGTTCGGCTCCAATGGAGTTAGACGAACCCATAGGGTTCGTTTCATCATGGTTCGTCCAGCTCATAAGGTTCGTTCACTTTGGGTTCGTGGGTAGCATGGCCAGGGTTCGGCCATGCAAGGTTCGTGATAGAGAAAGGTTCGTTGCATTGATGGTTCGGTTAACAGATTTAACATAACGGGTTCGGTGCAGGTGGGGGCACAGGTTCGGCTACAGTCTGGCAAGGTTCGTTGCAGGGTATCCCCCAGGTTCGGTGCAGGGTTCGGCTTGCCTTGTACAGGTTCACGTAGGGTTCGCCCGATCTCTTAGAAGGTTCGGCTGAGTAGAACGAACCTGTAACCTAAACAGCCCCCTTGAACCTCGCAAACCTGTGCTTCTAACTCCTTGTATCGATCCCAATCTGCTACAACATAATTTACATATCCTCTAGATTGTTTAATAGTGCTTATCTCAACGTTTTTAAGTGTTTTAACCCGATTATCATGGCATTAACTAGAAGACTCGTGTAACCTTCTAAAACCGAAAATAAAGTGAAGATATACCTCGAATTCGTTGGGTGAACGGCTAGATCCCTTGTACTATTGTAATCTACAAGATGAAAGGATTGTGATGACACCAAATTTGATCGATTCCGACTTAAAACGTGTGAGATCTTCTAGAGAGAAGTTGGAGAAACGATTTCTAGAGAGAGAAAGTTGGTGGACGAAAATGAGGAGAAGTGTGGGTATTGGTGGTGGTGGTTGGAGCCTTAATGGCTCATTAAATGTTTAAGAAAATACCTGGTCGTTCGGTCTCGTTCGGTTTCGCGTAAAATGTCGTTTTGCGTAGTTTTCGCTACGAAACGGCACGATTTTAAAAGTAGAAATCATTTAATAATTCTAGGTTGTGATTCCTAATAAATTAACTAACATCTTAATTTATTCAAATTTTAAAACATTAATTTACTGTTTAAATCGTAGTGTACAGTCGTCGCGCGTATTCGTCCGAATCGTCACCCGTACGAACACGACGATAACTATACTATTCAATATTATTTTCTAATTACAGAATATCATTCAGAATGTTAAACCGTCAGATTAATTCGTACAAATCGTCACCTATACGAATAACCCGTCAATTTAGCATTCCCGTACGATATTCATGTGTTTTGTTCTTTAAAGTCTCACATACGTTTATACATAATAAATCCTAACAAATAATCACCTGATGGTTCTGTATTGCCAGATTATTATCTGACTCAAGAACCATTGTTCTGAACTGTGTTCCTGTTAAATGTTTCAGAATTTGTTCTATGACAACGCAAAAATGATAATGATAAATGATATGAATATGAAACGTACTGAAATGTATGTGGTTCGTACCTGTTTTACTGTTCATATGCTGTAGAGATCACTGTTCCGGTGGCGGTTCCGGCACTGATGTTACAGATTGAGAGCCGGCCGAAACTACACTTAGAAGTCGAAGTACATCAATTCGACAATCAAACAAGTAAGTTTTCATTCTCAAGTACCTAAACATGTCGACTAAACTAACCCCTAAGGGTAATTCGGGAATAAATATCGAATTCCATGAGTCTTGATTTCTAGGGTTCTTCATATGGACGATTTGGGGATTTTAAAGAGAATGGGATCGATAATCAAATTTAAATGTATAGGCAGTTTCAGAGCATCATTTTAAAAGAAATCTTTATGACAATTTCATCATATTTCAGTGAATTAATCAAGTTCATATTCTAGGGCTTGATATGAAAAACGATTTGGGGGTGTTGTATCAAACGAACTTGATAATCAAATTAAATGTTACTACAAGTTTCAGAGAGTTCCGATTAAGCTAAACCATAAACCAATTGCTGGTTGTAACATCGAATTAATGGAGTTTGATATCTAGGGTTTTTGAAATAAAACGGTTTGGGGGTTTTTAACAAATCAAGTTCGTAAATCAAATTAAGTTAGATACATAGCTTTGTAACAACCTATTAAACGAAATTCCCATGATGATGTTATAGGATTATAACGAATTGCAAAGGATCTAGTTCTAGGGTTTATGACATGATGTGAATTGGGGGTTTCAATATAATTGGTCGTGATAATCAAATTAACACATACTGTGAGTTTCGAAATATCTATTCTAATAAAAACCCTATGGGCTTTTCAAAATAGCAATAGCGAATGTGGAAGATTTGGATCAAAAGAATAGGTTTAGAGTTCAAAACGAATTAGGGCGCAATAGTTCTATGAATTGGCTGAAATAATGAAATTGATTACACAAGGAAACTCGTTTGTATGTCTGGAATCAAAGCCCTATAGTTTCGGGATCAGATAGGTTCGAATTGGGGGTCAATTGGGGGTAAGCTGGTTCGGTTATGGGAACAAGGGGGAAACCAGTTAACTGTTGGTTAAAGGAATTAATTCTTGAGATCTATCGTGATACCCTAGCGGGCCTGAGTGGTAGAAGGTGTGTGTTTGGAGTTGGAGGTCACGGGTTCGAACCCGGCCCCAACAGTTTTTGGAGTTTAACATTGTTTTTGGCATTTTGATCATAACTTCTTCGTTATAACTCCGATTCGATTCGTTTAAATGTCGTTGGAACCAGAATTTCATTCCGAACATGTTAGGATAATAAAAGTCACATTTTAGATCGAAAACGAAATCGCGTATAATTACGTTTATTTAAATAAAATCATATATGTTTTTATTTAAACGATTTCAAAGGCACGTATGTGATTTCAAGCATAAAACGACATTCCGAATAACACTAGGTTATTGTTAAAACACAGGTTCTTCGTAGGAGGACTTTTTACGCGAGTTCACGTGTGATTGATCATTCTGCTACATTCAAAGGTGCGTACACGGCCCCTTTTCTTACTTTAACTGTTTTGGAGGAGAAAACATGTGCAACAAACACTTTTAGATACATATCACTTGCATGAGTTAGCTGTTTACATTGAGTGCAAACATAGCATTACAAGTCCTTACATTTCTAACCGTTTAGTTTGCCGTAGTGCAAAGCGTGGTAGTTGGAAATAGATCTATTAGGTTTGACAAACCTCACTTGGTAGATGGGATCTACGCAAGTGTTTGACTAGCCAATTCACATTACTATTGTTTGTGCTAAACAATAGTGGCAAGGCAAAACATGCGCTAGCATGCAACAGTCAGCTTCGGTGTCGACCACTTATGTAAATAGTATAAATGACTAGCTATCATGACTATGCATGTGTGATTATGTTAACTGCAAACATTTTGTTCAAACGGTTGTTTCAAACATTTGTGAATGCTTAAACCTGTGTAATGCACCAACCTTTGTGTTGACTTGATTTACATGTTTTCTCAGGACGCTAAGGTACACAAGCGAACAAGCATGGACTTGGAGATCGAGTCGCATGCATATTTTTCATTTCTGTTATTTAGATTTGAACTTTTGGGATTTTGCCTTGTAATTTTCAGTTTTCAAACTATTGTGTTTGTTTTGTTTTAAAAACGCTTCCGCAACGGTAGAACTTTGAATTTACAGTTTTAGACCAAAGTATGTTTGAAATTCATATAGAGGTCTTCGTTATGTCTAATGATCTGAGATCCTGGTTTGTCTCGTCCCAAACGGTATGATTTCGTTAGTTGAAAATTTGGGGGGTGTGACATATATATATATTGAAAATAAAGTGAATTTATGATTCATGTATGTTTCTTTATAATGTTGAAAACCTACCAATCTTAACTTAAAAACTAAATGAAAGATGGTATTAATTTCGTTTAATCATAAATATGACGACATTGTATGAATTGTGGCGTTTTAGTAAATCGGCATACTTTTGTACGTGTGATACGTGAATAAGGTATGGATACCATAACCTCACCTCATAGTGTTTCTAGTATGTCACGTTTCTTGTACGGATTTTCTTTTCGTCACTTATAGTATTGTTCTATTCATTTCATTAATAGCAGCGTTTGGTTGACGAGAATCCGTTCGATCTATATCTGATTTGTTACGCATGCGATATAATCAATCAATTGTATTCATTATCGCATGTTCTATTAGATTGATGTATCAGATTATTTCATACGACCATTGTTTAGATATTTGACTGTTTTTTATTCGTAAGTTGTTTCAAATCTGATACCCGAGCAAGCCTCCGGTAGGTGATTCTACTGGTGCGTCATTGGGGCATCAATGGCGTAGCACTTTCCATGACGGTGTGACTGGTTCACGTCGTCTCTATTTAGTACTATGATAGTACAATTGTGCACCCACTGAATTTTGAAGAGGCGTATGGCCTGGTCCTAGGATAATTGTTTTGATTTGGTGAGTGTTGGTGTCTGCCCACATACAGTTCACAATTTGGTACATTAGCCCGACGGGTCTGAGTACTCCATTTGTTTTGTTTTGTGATCAAAATGGGTATCTCCTTACCATATGCTTATTTGATTACGTATTCGTTCTGATTATCTAAAATTGTTAGTCGTATGGTTAGTTCGTTCTGAAATTCGTTATCATATGTTATCTTATGATCATTATAATTTTAATAGTTCCGCTGACTTTGCCACTACTGTCTTTTGTCACCTTTGTAATCGTTTACCTTTTTCCTATTTCACCATCAATACTATTGTTCTTCCGTTAGATTTGATTTTGGGTTTTGGTAAGTATTTTTAGATGATCTAATTTCATAGTTAAACAGATCAGACAAATATATATTCATAAAGTAAACTGATGATAATTAAACATACTTAAGGCTCCAGTTTACTATACATGTTTCGAAGACATGAACAAGACTTAATGTGTTTATGCCTATGTTGTTGATTTAAACAACGGTCATCAAAACTCATTGTATCATACGGATGGTTGATATACAAATTCAAGATTTCAAAGTATTTACATCAAATATTACTTTAGCAATAGTATCACAAGCTATATTTGGAACACTTGAATTGAAGTTTTGTAATTTACGTAAACCATCATAAATTATACTAATTTGGATAATGGATAAAAGACGGTATATGACAAAAAGATTTATTATTTCGTTCTCAAATAAGCAAGTGAGTTAATCAAGAATATGTATATCTTACTACTAATATAATAGATATTGGTGAGAGATTGAGGATTGTCTTAAAATTTAAGAAAAGTACAAGTAAAGAAGCCTTAGTTACAAATGATTAATGCACAATTGAACTTAAAACTCTTCTGCTTATCATATGTGGAAGACATCTCTGGTTACTTACTTTCCCATCTCCCTCAAGAATATTTGCCGTATTCATCTTCTACACACGAGAAGAAGAGATCGTCACTGCCATTAATACCTTGTCTATGAGTTTGTTTCCTTATTCGGAATGTTTCTCAACCAGATGTGATTTATCAACCCTTGAAACACTCTGAAGATCGAAGACGAAAGAGGTAGGCTGTATATTCTTGGATACATTGTTTCTGAAACCGTCATTCACGAAAGAAGAACAAATGACTCCAAATTCAAAATTCAAAAAATTTGATTTCACCTTTAAAGACTCCTGGTTCCATTCAATTTACCCTCCACCGCTCCTACCTCTTCTATTGTGTTTGCCTCTCTACCTGCCTCAGAAACCTGGTAAGCAATTTTAACCTAATTGTTATTTAATTTTGTGTAAAAGGCCCACTATCTACTTATTTAATTTTTAACAGTCCTATTTTTTTTTTTGATTAAGATGAATTGAATATGGTGTTGGATCCATGAGTTTGTTTTAATTTTTTATTTTTGATTGTCTTCCGTTATTGCTTACTTTAGCTCTGAGTGATTAAACACTTTGCTTTTATGGGTTGAAATTGGTTTTGTCTGTTGCTAGATAGGGATTGAGGTATGGTTTTTTTGTTAATAAGTTTCACACAGGAGAGTTGTGTTCTGAAGAATGGTTCAAGCTCAAGCTCTTGAAAAGGCAATTTTGGTTATTTCTTATGTTTTCCAGGCTATCCTACCTTACACTCAAGCTATTGAAAATCTTGCTCCACACATTCAACATGAATAGTTTTAGCATGCTCAAGTTGATTTGTCATTTATGATTGTAGATTTTGGTTCTGTAGCTGCAAGATCTGGTTTGGTTACTATGTATAATACCAAATGGCTCGCATCAAGAAAATCTCATGTCCCAACATTCGGTAGGGAGATTGTTTATTCTCTAAAAAAGAGAGTTGGAATTATTGGTGAGTATAATAATGTGTACTTCAAATGCAATAACTGCAAATGTGAAATGCCATATAACCCAGTTGATTTAATTGTTCAAATTGAACAATGCTAGGACTGGTATTTTTTTAATTTTTTTTTGACTAAATAGATATCTTTAAATTTTCAAAATGATACTCTTATGTTCTGAAATAATTTGAATCTTTTATATGAGTGTTTAGGCATGTTTCTTTTTATGCTTTTAGTCATGGCTGTGTCTGCATGCATCATACAATTGCTGAAATTTTTGTGATATTTTTCTAATTGATTCTAAAATTTATGCAATTTAAAATTCACGTTCCTGTTTATTGCCTCAAGATGTGACTTTTACATTTCTGCATCATATTTGGGATCATTGCATATGGGTGACAATAGACAAGGATTGTTTTTTTTATTGGCCTTAAAACCAATAATTTGTATTGACAATTAAGGGACTATGGTCATATATGAGAAAGAGTCTTAATGAGATCACTAGACATTTATGTTATTAGATTATTCTTCACCAATGTAGGATCAGACTCAAAAGTTAGAGAAATTAGTGATTGGTTGTTCATCTCATTGTGTTGTTGGTGGCATAACAAATTGTGAGCCGATTCGATGAATATCAGTGTTCAAATCGAGGTAAGAAAAAATTTTAGTTTATTGTACCTATGAATACACAGAATAAACATTCATGCATATAAGCACATCTATTCTTAACAAATAAGTAATTGGTAGTGTCATGTGTCACAATTTATGTGACAAAAATTTGTTTTTCATGATATATAAAATATTTAATATTTCTTTTATTCAACTTTTGTAAACATGAGTTTTAACATAATATATATTAACATACCTTACTGAAGAGTAGGAATATACTAGATAAGTTTATTCGTTTCTTTGTATTTTCATATAAAATTATTTGATATTTTCATATCACACTATTTATTGTAGACGTCTACAGGGGCTGTCCTTGTTGCCTTTAGTGTTACTATTGACCAGAGTGATGATAGAGCAACCACTAATCTTTGCTTACATGGGTTTAGGCATGTTGTACATGTCATAGCAGTAATGGGTATGCAGACATAGAGAGATGCATTTGTCACAAGTGTTGCAATGTTTAGTTACATTCATGGTGCTGCAGATATGAAGTGAAAAAATGTTGATGTTGTCATGGTAGTAAGTTTTTTGGTAGATATTATGTTTAGATGATTTTATTCGTGAGCTTTAATAATATGTTATAAGAATTGAAAAAGTTATCCATTAAAATATATGAATTTGCATATAACTGTCTTCATCAAGAGTGTCATGATTCGGCTCCACAACTTGTCCCTAAATCAAAAATTTATGACTGATTCAACATTAAACAGGTAAGATGAATTTAATTTTTTGGAAATTAGTTATGTGTTCAAATTTCTAGACATTGAATTTTGTTCATGTTTCGTTTTTATATCCAAATAGTTGTCAATTGGGTTCCATCAACACTAATACAAGTACGCTCCTATGTAAATGTAATATATTTATGGGAATGTTTAGTACAATGAAAAGATTAGGTTCAATTTTCTTATGTATATATAGTTGTTGATGATTGGAATGAGATCATTATGTGAATGAAAGTCTCATCAAATACATGTTAAATACACTGTATGATAGAATGTTGAGTTATAAATGGGACTAGCTGTTATTGTTTTAACAGGGCTCAGATAGATTGGATTACCTGGATCAATGGTTGGACAGTTGGAGGTTATGTTCAAATAGATTTGCTGTTAATGCTTAGATGTTGCATTATTAATGAAGGAAATGGCTGGTTTGCTGAAGCTATTACTGATAACAGAGTTCATATTTTACAAGGGCTGTTACATCTTCTTGTAGTAGATGAATTGTGAAATACTTGGGGTTTGTTTGATGCTATTAATATTGATTTTTGTTGCATGCAAAATTGTTGTATTTGGAGGCATTATTCAAGCATATTGTGTTTTTGTGAAGTTTGCTTTGGGATTGAGATCTTCGATTTCCAAAAACACGTGTGGACCAGGATTTCAAATTTTGAAGACAACATGCACCTCATAATTTGCTATCAAGAGAATTGGGATTCTCAAGAAGGGTTGGGTCTATTGTCTAATTTTTTTATTTAGGTTATCAATTTGGGTTGTTATTTGGTATGGTGTTTGATTTCTGAGTATGGACTTTGGTTTTTTATTTTTTTGAGTTGGTTGCTTAGGTTTGGTATTTCATTAAATTAGATTGTTATGAGTTATCGAATTTTTATATGAGGGGATTTTGTTTTAATCCAAAGATATAATTAGATTTTGTTTTTATACAATCTGCCCTCTAAATCTATAGTTTTATAGCAATTATTGTGTTTTATTAAATTGTGAATTATGTGTTTAATGATACATTATAGGTTAACTTATCTTCATGGCTTGAATTTACCACTAATATGCAACATGAATTTACCCAAAAAGTTTATGTTTGAAGGTTTGTCATTTATCTTCTTTAAAACTTTAGGGTCATTTATATAGTTTTACACTTTTAAAGCTTTATGGTGGCTTGAGGACAACAATGGCTTGCCTTAATCCGAAGTAAATGGTTGCTCTGGTTCGAACTAAATGGTTACTAGGCTACATAGTAGTGAATTGAAACTTACTTCCATGATTAATTATATGATTTGTTATTAGCTTTGAATGATTCTTTAAAACATATTATGGATTTATAATCTTGAGTATAGGTAGGGTGAAAGTGTTTCAAGTTGCGTTTTGAGTTAGACCCATGATCAAAGTAAGATAGAGGTTGCATTCACCATTTCACTTTTCATTCTTCTAGGTGTGCCAAAAAGCCTAATTTGATTTATGTGATAACAAATTAAATATGTGATCTATTAATCCAACAGCTTATAAGATGATCCATTTAAATGACATTTAACTTAAAGAAAAAACTCATTTAGGATGACTATTGCTGAATTTTTTATAAAATCTGGGACAATTATTCCACATGTTTTAAAGTGACATTTTAAAATGAAGATGTTACAATAACTAATTGGTGATTTGCATTTGTATTACATGCAAGTGAAGTTACAATTTTCTTTATATTTTCAAGATGAGTCATGCTGTTTTTATTTTTAAAATATGGGATCATAACTCTTCATGCCTTGTAATAACTTTTTTTAAAAATAGAGTGCTATAATTTGCGATTTGAAAATGCGCCGACGCCGCTGCATCGCGCGGGGTTCCAACTAGTTTATATATATATATATATTGAAAATAAAGTGAATTTGTGATTCACGTATGTTTCTTTATAATGTTGAAAACCTACCAATCTTAACTTAAAAACAAAATGAAAGATGGTATTAATTTCGTTTAATCATGAATATGACGACATTGTAGGAGTTGTCGCGTTTTAGTAAATCGGCATACTTTTGTATTTGTGATACGTGAATAAGGTACGGATATCATACCCTCACCTCATAGTGTTTCTGTTATGTCACGTTTCTTGTACGGATTTTCTTTTCGTCACTTATAGTATTGTTATATTCATTTCATTAATTGCACCGTTTGGTTGACGAGAATCCGTTCGATCTATATCTGATTTGTTACGCATGCGATATAATCAATCAATTGCATTCATTATCGCATGTTCTATTATATTGATGTATGAGATTATTTCATACGACCATTGTTTAGATATTTGACTGTCTTTTATTCGTAAGTTGTTTCAAATCCGATACCCGAGCAAGCCTCCGGTAGGTGATTCTACCGGTGCGTCATTGGGGCATCAATGGCGTAGCACTTTCCATGACGGTGTGACTGGTTCACGGCGTCTCTATTTAGTACTATGATTGTGACAATTGTAGGTAAACATTACGTCATCAATAACACGAGCACGTTTGGTCGTTCTAGGAATCTGTGTTAAATTGATGATTTTAATCATTACAGGTTTAAAGTGTACGAGAAATTGAGAATGTGGGCGAAAACCGTGCGCGAAACGGAGTTACGGATTGTCCGGAATCGCGAAAAGAAGATTTCGGCATTAATGACGTAAGCACATTTGATCGTGCTTGAAATCCATGAGGATTTAGTAACTTTTGTTATTGGGGAATGATAGTACGTGAAAAATGATGAACGTGGGCGAAAACCGGGCGCAAAACGGAGTTCGTATGCCCCCGGAATCGCGAAACGAAGTTTAAACAAAATATAGGAGGAAAACCGGGCCAGGCGGTACGCCTGGCGTGGGCGTCGGTATCCAGGCGATACGCCCCAGAGCTTAAGTCGGCCAAAATCGTTTTTAAACGATCTGATCGCGTTGGTAACCTCAAAACTCGTTCATTTCGACCACCAGAGCGTATTTCTTCATAAAAACACCTCCAAGCTTCATTTCAAAGGTGTTTGATCATCCGGATCATCCCACGGATCGTATATACAAGTCCCGATCGCAGTTTTAACCGCAAAACTCCGTCTGATTAGGTAATGATCCGTTTAAACCTTCTAGTTCGATTTTAATTGATTAGATCTTGATTTTGAACGTAATGACATAGTTAGGATTGTTGATTATTGCCTAGATGATGGCTAGGATTGATTATAAACAAAGAACAGGAAGTTCTAACGGTTAAATCCTTGTTTTGATCCGTTGTAATGCCCGATTTGCATGAAACCATATCCATAATTATAATGGTTTAATTCATTTGATTATAACAATGTAGGTGATTAGTTGGGTTAATCCTTGAAATGCAAGGTTAAATCCAAGTGTTTCAAACTAATCACAATCATTAACATACTCATTGGAACGATTATCTGATGTTTATGATGACAGTCAGATTAGTATGTTAAACATGGTTATTATACCTATCATGATACTACATTGTGATATCTCATGATAATTGGGTAATCAATAACAAGGATTGATCATTTCTAAGCCATTAAATTATCTAGAAACTGTTACAGTATCATAATCAACAATATTAACTATCTGATTAATCAGAGATTATTCTGATTAATCTCGAGTGTCATCAACTTTGTATTAGGAATCCAATGCAATGTAGGTTCCTACATTATCATACATTGTATGATATAACCTTAAATTAATTAAATACTTAATTAATATCGAGTTGATGACTTACTAAGCAATGTCTTTGACACTGAACGTTCAAACAGGTCTAATCAACAAGTTAAAACACAAATAATTAATTATAAATAAACTAATGCAGATTAGCATTTTTAGCCATCGTTCGTGTGATTTTATCTTTTCACAAACTTTAGGTGAGTTTCATACAACCCCTTTTCTTTTACTGTTTTCTTAACATCGGGGTGACTATTATGAAATCTTTATCAAACGTGTGATATGTTTAGTAACAATTGCAATACCGGCTTGCATGTGGGTGTCATGGGATTTGACTATTTTCTGTGTGCAACAAAAGTCCTCAAAACCAACTGTATCTGGTTAACCCATGTGGGGCCGAATGTGTGAACAAAGATAGTACTATCGGGCTGACAACCCCATTCATGGATAGATAGCGTCTACCCTTGTGTGAATGCTTGTCACCATTCCTGGTATCGACTTGATGTAGTGAGACATTGAGTTAGAGGCACGGAGTTTGACTTCGGTCATTTTCTAGACTGGACTGTCAGAAAGGATCTGGATACGGGTCACATGATTATTCACTTATGTTAATGTGTACCATTGACTTTACTATCATATCATATTGTATCGAGTCTTAATTATGAACTCACCAGTTTTATACTGATATTTTAAACTTTAAATCTTTTACAGGTAACCAGTACCAACGGTGAGGAAACACCTGTGCACGCACTATGTAATTAGGACTTGGGGATGTAATAGAAGGAACTTAAGTTGTAAACGGATACTCAGGACATGTAATAAATATTTGTCGTGATTTTTAATTAGTGCTTTTCTTAACTATGTGTGTTATGATACCGGATCAAGTAAGTCACCCCTCACCTTCGAGACTTCACCGCTATGCTTCCGCTACCCTTGAAAGATGACGTCGTCTGGTGACGCGGAGGTGGGGGTGTGACAGGGTGGTATCAGAGCCGGGTTTATAGAATTTAGGCGGACTTAGAAACCTAGATTATAACCATAGGCTCGAATAGTTACACTGAGAGCACCGAACATAGTTAACAAATATAAACACTCAAATAAATGTTGTTGTTATTTATTTATTTTATGTTACTAATACGAACTTGTGTGTCGATACAGCAATGTCAGACTCAGAAAGTGATTCATTTGGCACGGAAACAAGTTCAGGATCAACACAGACAGTGCCGTCATCTCAAATGTCCCACCAGACTTTACCATCAATACCACCTACACCACCTATACCTCAGCATCTGTTAGATGCTGACTCACCAGCTATCAGGAGGGCACAAAGCCCTACACCACCACAGCAAGTACCAGTATTTACAGGGTTTGGAGGAAGGCGGGGACGAGCCCGCATCTCGACAGGTCCTGTTCCGAGAGGACCACTAGCACCTCGAGATGTACCTCATTCCATACGTGAGGAAGGCGAGTCATCTCAGCAGGCTGAGATGAGAGTTCAGCTGCAACGGGTTACATTGGATCTTCAGTTATCGCGTGTTTCATTGCAGGAAACACGTGACACTCTGTGGGAAACTCGCACGGCTTATGAGAGTTTAGCTGAACATGTTGCTGTCCTGGAGGCAGGTGCCAGGGCATGGAGAGAGGTGATTGAGGGTAGACTCCAGTGGACTTTAGGTGGTATGTGTAGGACTGGGGTAGAGAGAGTTAGGGGATGGATGGTAGGGTTAGGCAATATGAGGATGGAGCTACGACTGTTGGACGTAGCAATAGTGATGGCAGCGGTGGCCATCATTATCACATGTTTACTGTATTTATTACGGTAAAGGAATCGAATAGGCTGGACTGTACTACTCCGAGGAAGTTTTGACTTGTAAAATAGGCCTCGGACGGTTAGGTTGTAATAGTGGGTACAACTGCATTAGGATATTTTCTTGCATATGTACTAATCCTAATGTACAACTGTGACAGTTATAATAAAAGTTTTCTTTTAACATTGTATGTGCAACATTGTGTCTTTACATTATAGCCGGTGCTAACTTTTCAAGTCATATAAAAAGAAAACTTGTGCGAAAACATAACAATATCGGTGTTACATTGCGGTGAAGTAATGTAATACTAGTACATAACAAGACTCATGTGGAGTCATAACAATATCGGTGTTACATTGCGGTGAAGTAATGTAATACTAGTACATAACAAGACTCGTGGAGTCATAACAATATCGGTGTTACATTGCGGTGAAGTAATGTAATACTAGTACGTAACAAAATTTGTGATAGGGTCATATCAATATCGGTGTTACATTATAGTGAAATAATGTAATACTAGTACATAACAAGACTCATGTGGAGTCATAACAATATCGGTGTTACATTGCGGTGAAGTAATGTAATACTAGTACATAACAAGACTCGTGGAGTCATAACAATATCGGTGTTACATTGCGGTGAAGTAATGTAATACTAGTACGTAACAAAATTTGTGATAAGGTCATATCAATATCGGTGTTACATTATAGTGAAATAATGTAATACTAGTACATAACAAACACGTGTAGAAACATATTAATATCGGTACTACATTATAGTGAAATAATGTAATACTAGTACATATCAGTGTAGTAACATGTCTAAATCGGTGTCATTTTGATAGACTATAAAATGATACTAGTATACGCTTGGTAAGACAAACAGATGTACTAGTATAACTGCAACTATGAACATGACTTAGTGGTGTACAATATAACTGTGAAAAACTCGAAGTAGTTATACAACATTTGTCTTTATTACGACTATGGATTCTTGTTTTGACTTTACTTTATCTGTGTGTGATCAGACTATGGCCCCTAGAAGAGGTCGTTCTGCTAAAAATCCTCAAACTCAAGAATCCATTCAGGATCCACCTGTGAGTGGACCTAGTCTAAATGAAGCGGACGTTGCTCGTATAGCAGGTGACCAATTATCCGCTGTTCTTACGGGCATGTTGGCCCAATATCAAACAAATCGTGCTTCTGGCTCGGGTAGAGTCCATACGGAGCATAATGCTACGGGCGGACATGTTGAAACCCGCCATACGACTAGTACCAACACAATCAATCCGGATCCTCCACAACGAGGATGTACTTATAAGTACTTCGCTTCCTGCAATCCCCCTACGTTTACGGGGAAGGAAGGAGCGTCAGGACTTTTGAAATGGATTGAGAGCATGGAGACTAAGCTCAAGATCAGCCAGTGTTTGGCTGAACACAAAGTGTCTTATGCAGCTTGTTCACTGACAGACTCAGCATTGACCTGGTGGAATACCCAGGCAAAAACCTTGACCACGGCTGTTGTGGATGCTATGACTTGGGACGAGTTTAAAACTATGATTCTGTCAGAATATTGTCCCATCACTGAAATCCAAAAACTTCAAGAGGAGTTTTGGAACCATTCTATGATCGGTCCTGATTGTTTGAAATATACCGATCGATTTCACGAATTAACATGTCTGCTGCCAAACATGTTTCCAACTGAGCAGGCTTTGATAGAAAAATATATCAAAGGTCTGGTACCACAAATCAAGGGAATGGTCACGGCAGCTGAACCACGTACTTTGAAACATGCTATCACCTTAACCACCAGGCTTACTGATGTTGCAGTAAGAAGTGGTACCTTGACGGTGAAAGGTGAGTCAAGCAGCAGTCTGGCAATCACTACCCCCAGTAGTGTTAAAGGGGTGAAACGAAAATGGGTTGGGAAAGGCAAACCAGGGCTCCGGTGGAACCCAGCCGGAATGTGCAAATGGCAAAAGGGTACATTGCCACAACTTTGGAGAGAAAAGCCTATGTAGGGCAAGCACCTAAATGTCCTAAGTGCCCATTTCATCATGTGGGACCCTGCCCTGTTTGTAACAATTGTAACAAGGTCGGGCATTTCTCCAAATATTGCAATTTCCCTGTTCGCCGACCAAACCAAGGAACTCAACAACAACAACAACCACAACAATTCAACCGGTCGTGTTTCAAATGTGGAAGCCCGGACCACTTCATGAAAAACTGTCCTACCAACAACACCAACCAGGGCAATGAAGCAAGAGGAAGAGCCTTCCAGATAGGGGCGGAAGAGGCTCGACGTGATAACAACACTGTTACCGGTACGTTTCTTCTTAACAATCACTATGTATCTGTTCTTTTTGACACCGGAGCGGACAAAAGTTTTGTTTCCTCTGATTTTGCTTCATCACTTGAATTGCCCGTTGTTAACCTAACAAACCCTTACGTCATTGAACTTGCTAATGGCAAGTCAATTATGGCTAACAATGTGATTCAAGGGTGTTCATTGAATCTAAACGATCATCTTTTCAATATTGATCTTCTTCCTATTGAATTGGGAAGCTTTGATGTTGTTATTGGTATGGACTGGCTTTCAGAAAATCGAGTGGAAGTCATATGTCAAAATAAGATGATTCGTATTTCATTACCAAATGGTGATACACTTATGATACAAGGTGAAAGGGCTGGCAGGAAACTGAATATCATATCATGTATGCAAGCTCGAAAGTGCTTAAGAAAGGGCTGTCAAGCCTTTTTAGCTTACGTGACTGAAAACAAACCACATCAAAAACGTATTGAAGACATTCCTGTAGTTCGAGAATATCCTGAAGTTTTTCCTGACGATATATCAAGATTACCCCCAGTGAGACAAGTTGAGTTTCGTATTGACTTAGTACCAGGAGCAGCACCTATAGCTAAAGCTCCTTACCGATTGGCTCCATCGGAAATGCAAGAACTATCGAGTCAATTACAGGAACTTTTAGACAAAGGTTTCATTAGACCGAGTTACTCACCTTGGGGCGCACCTATCCTTTTTGTGAAAAAGGACGGTACTCTCAGGATGTGTATCGACTATCGGGAACTCAATAAATTGACAATCAAAAATCGTTATCCACCACCCCGTATAGATGATCTATTCGATCAATTGCAAGGTGCTATCTATTTTTCAAAAATCGATCTCAGATCTGGATATCATCAACTACGAATCCATGATGATGATGTTTCTAAAACAGCTTTTCGAACTCGATACGGGCATTATGAGTTTTTAGTAATGCCCTTCGGGCTGACTAATGCGCCTGCAGTGTTTATGGATCTGATGAATCGTGTGTGTAGACCTTACTTGGATAAATTCGTGATTGTTTTTATTGATGACATTCTCATTTACTCCCGCAGCCAACAAGAACATGCGCAACACTTAAAACTGATCTTGGAACTTTTAGCACATGAGAAACTTTATGCCAAATTTTCCAAATGTGAGTTCTGGTTACGGGAAGTCCAGTTTCTTGGGCATGTAGTAAATGAAAATGGTATACAAGTGGATCCCAGTAAGATTGAAGCGGTAAAGCAATGGGAGACACCGAAAACCCCAACAGAGATTCGTCAATTCTTAGGGTTAGCGGGCTATTACAGAAGATTCATCAAGAACTTCTCAAGGATAGCCTTGCCTTTAACTACCCTAACCCATAAAGATCAAAAGTTCATATGGGACTCTCAACAGGAGGAGGCATTCCAACTGTTGAAGCACAAACTCTGCAATGCACCTATTCTGGCACTACCAGAAGGCACAGAAAATTTCATAGTCTACTGTGATGCCTCACGTCAAGGACTCGGGTGTGTACTGATGCAGAACAACAAGGTGATTGCCTATGCTTCTCGGCAGCTAAAAGTGCACGAGAAGAATTACACCACTCATGATCTAGAACTTGGTGCAGTAGTGTTTGCACTCAAGATATGGAGACATTACTTGTACGGGACGAAGTGTACGGTCTATACGGATCACAAAAGTCTTCAACACATTCTAGATCAGAAAATGCTAAATATGCGACAAAGGCGATGGGTGGAACTTCTGAACGACTATGACTGCGAAATCCGTTACCACCCAGGTAAAGCAAATGTTGTAGCCGATGCTTTAAGTCGCAAAGAGAGAGTCAAACCTATACGTGTGAAAGCGCTGGGAATGACAATTCAAACTAGTCTAAACCCTCAAATACGTGAAACTCAACGGCAGGCCTTGCAAGCAACGAATTATACCGTTGAAAAATTACGAGGGTTAGATAAACAACTTGAAACCAAAACGGATGGAATATTATATTTCAAAAACCGAGCATGGATCCCAGTACTTGGTAATATCAGACCAATTATCTTGGACGAAGCTCACAAATCCAAATATTCTATTCATCCGGGTGCTGACAAGATGTATAAAGATCTCAAAGACTTCTACTGGTGGCCTGGTATGAAGAAACAAATAGCAGAATATGTGAATAAATGCTTAACGTGCCTTAAGGTTAAGGCAGAACATCAAAGACCATCTGGGCTATTGCAACAACCAGAAATTCCTATGTGGAAATGGGAACAAATTTCCATGGATTTCATTACTAAATTACCCAGAACATCACGTAATCATAACTCTATATGGGTTATCGTTGATCGCCTTACGAAATCTGCGCATTTCTTACCCATTCGAGAGGATTATTCTATGGATCGACTTGCTAAACTCTATGTTAATGAGATTGTGTCTCGACATGGAGTGCCGATCTCTATCATTTCTGACAGAGATAGTCGATTTATGTCACGTTTTTGGCAAACTCTTCAGAATGCTCTGGGCACGCAAATCAATATGAGCACAGCTTATCATCCACAAACGGATGGGCAGACGGAACGTACAAATCAAACACTAGAAGACATGCTTCGAAGCTGTGTGATTGATTTTGGAGGTAGCTGGGATACTCATCTGCCATTGGTTGAATTTTCTTATAATAACAGCTATCATACCAGTATCCAATGTGCTCCATTTGAGGCTTTGTACGGGCGTAAATGTCGATCTCCTGTGTGTTGGTCAGAAGTAGGCGAAAGTCAGATTGTTGGTCCGGAACTTATTCAGGAAACGACTGATAAGATCGCCCTTATTCAGGAACGAATCAAAGCGGCTCGTGATCGTCAAAAGAGTTATGCTGATAATCGACGTAGACCACTCGAATTTCAAGTAGGTGATCAGGTAATGTTGAAAGTGTCACCTTGGAAAGGCATTTTCAGATTCGGGAAGAGAGGTAAACTTTCACCAAGATTTGTAGGGCCATTTAAAATTCTTGAACGAATTGGATCAGTAGCCTACAGACTTGAATTACCTCTTGAACTCAGTAACATTCACGATGTCTTTCATGTATCCAATCTGAAGAAGTGTCTGACTGATGAATCATTGATCGTACCTCTAGAAGAGATTCATATTGATGAAAAACTTCAATTCAGTGAAGAACCAGTAGAGGTAATGGATCGGGAAACGAAAGTGCTAAAACGTAGCCGCGTACCAATTGTTAAAGTGCGGTGGAACTCACAGCGTGGACCAGAATATACGTGGGAACGCGAAGATCAGATGAAACAGAAATACCCACATTTATTCTCATAATCGATGGTCATCGAGTAAGTCTTCACTAAATTTCGGGACGAAATTTCTGTAACAGGAGGAGACTGTGACAATTGTAGGTAAACATTACGTCATCAATAACACGAGCACGTTTGGTCGTTCTAGGAATCTGTGTTAAATTGATGATTTTAATCATTACAGGTTTAAAGTGTACGAGAAATTGAGAATGTGGGCGAAAACCGTGCGCGAAACGGAGTTACGGATTGTCCGGAATCGCGAAAAGAAGATTTCGGCATTAATGACGTAAGCACATTTGATCGTGCTTGAAATCCATGAGGATTTAGTAACTTTTGTTATTGGGGAATGATAGTACGTGAAAAATGATGAACGTGGGCGAAAACCGGGCGCAAAACGGAGTTCGTATGCCCCCGGAATCGCGAAACGAAGTTTAAACAAAATATAGGAGGAAAACCGGGCCAGGCGGTACGCCTGGCGTGGGCGTCGGTATCCAGGCGATACGCCCCAGAGCTTAAGTCGGCCAAAATCGTTTTTAAACGATCTGATCGCGTTGGTAACCTCAAAACTCGTTCATTTCGACCACCAGAGCGTATTTCTTCATAAAAACACCTCCAAGCTTCATTTCAAAGGTGTTTGATCATCCGGATCATCCCACGGATCGTATATACAAGTCCCGATCGCAGTTTTAACCGCAAAACTCCGTCTGATTAGGTAATGATCCGTTTAAACCTTCTAGTTCGATTTTAATTGATTAGATCTTGATTTTGAACGTAATGACATAGTTAGGATTGTTGATTATTGCCTAGATGATGGCTAGGATTGATTATAAACAAAGAACAGGAAGTTCTAACGGTTAAATCCTTGTTTTGATCCGTTGTAATGCCCGATTTGCATGAAACCATATCCATAATTATAATGGTTTAATTCATTTGATTATAACAATGTAGGTGATTAGTTGGGTTAATCCTTGAAATGCAAGGTTAAATCCAAGTGTTTCAAACTAATCACAATCATTAACATACTCATTGGAACGATTATCTGATGTTTATGATGACAGTCAGATTAGTATGTTAAACATGGTTATTATACCTATCATGATACTACATTGTGATATCTCATGATAATTGGGTAATCAATAACAAGGATTGATCATTTCTAAGCCATTAAATTATCTAGAAACTGTTACAGTATCATAATCAACAATATTAACTATCTGATTAATCAGAGATTATTCTGATTAATCTCGAGTGTCATCAACTTTGTATTAGGAATCCAATGCAATGTAGGTTCCTACATTATCATACATTGTATGATATAACCTTAAATTAATTAAATACTTAATTAATATCGAGTTGATGACTTACTAAGCAATGTCTTTGACACTGAACGTTCAAACAGGTCTAATCAACAAGTTAAAACACAAATAATTAATTATAAATAAACTAATGCAGATTAGCATTTTTAGCCATCGTTCGTGTGATTTTATCTTTTCACAAACTTTAGGTGAGTTTCATACAACCCCTTTTCTTTTACTGTTTTCTTAACATCGGGGTGACTATTATGAAATCTTTATCAAACGTGTGATATGTTTAGTAACAATTGCAATACCGGCTTGCATGTGGGTGTCATGGGATTTGACTATTTTCTGTGTGCAACAAAAGTCCTCAAAACCAACTGTATCTGGTTAACCCATGTGGGGCCGAATGTGTGAACAAAGATAGTACTATCGGGCTGACAACCCCATTCATGGATAGATAGCGTCTACCCTTGTGTGAATGCTTGTCACCATTCCTGGTATCGACTTGATGTAGTGAGACATTGAGTTAGAGGCACGGAGTTTGACTTCGGTCATTTTCTAGACTGGACTGTCAGAAAGGATCTGGATACGGGTCACATGATTATTCACTTATGTTAATGTGTACCATTGACTTTACTATCATATCATATTGTATCGAGTCTTAATTATGAACTCACCAGTTTTATACTGATATTTTAAACTTTAAATCTTTTACAGGTAACCAGTACCAACGGTGAGGAAACACCTGTGCACGCACTATGTAATTAGGACTTGGGGATGTAATAGAAGGAACTTAAGTTGTAAACGGATACTCAGGACATGTAATAAATATTTGTCGTGATTTTTAATTAGTGCTTTTCTTAACTATGTGTGTTATGATACCGGATCAAGTAAGTCACCCCTCACCTTCGAGACTTCACCGCTATGCTTCCGCTACCCTTGAAAGATGACGTCGTCTGGTGACGCGGAGGTGGGGGTGTGACAATGATAGTACAATTGTGCACCCACTGAATTTTGAAGAGGCGTATGGCCTGGTCCTAGGATAATTGTTTTGATTTGGTGAGTGTTGGTGTCTGCCCACATACAGCTCACAATTTGGTACATTAGCCCGACGGGTCTGAGTACTCCATTTGTTTTGTTTTGTGATCAAAATGGGTATCTCCTTACCATATGACTTATTTGATTACGTATTCGTTCTGATTAACTAAAATTGTTAGTCGTATGGTTAGTTCGTTCTGAAATACGTTATCATATGTTATCTTATGATCATTATAATTTTAATACTTCCGCTGACTTTGCCACTACTGTCTTTTGTCACTTTTGTAATCGTTTACCTTTTTCCTATTTCACCGTCAATACTATTGTTCTTCCGTTAGATTTGATTTTGGGTTTTGGTAAGTATTTTTAGATGATCAAATTTCACAGTTAAAAAGATCAGACAAATATATATTCATAAAGTAAACTGATGATAATTAACATACTTAAGGCTCCAGTTTACTATACATGTTTCGAAGACATGAACAAGACTTAATGTGTTTATGCCTATGTTGTTGATTTAAACAACGGTCATCAAAACTCATTTGTATCATACGGATGGTTGATCTACAAATTCAAGATTTCAAAGTATTTACATCAAATATTACTTTAGCAATAGTATCAGAAGCTATATTTGGAACACTTGAATTGAAATTTTGTAATTTACGTAAACCATCATAAATTATACTAATTTGGATAATGGATAAAAGACGGTATATGACAAAAAGATTTATTATTTCGTTCTCAAATAAGCAAGTGAGTTAATCAAGAATATGTATATATATATATATATTGAAAATAAAGTGAATTTATGATTCATGTATGTTTCTTTATAATGTTGAAAACCTACCAATCTTAACTTAAAAACAAAATGATAGATGGTATTAATTTTGCTTAATCATGAATATGACGACATTGTAGGAGTTGTGGCATTTTAGTAAATCGTGTAACATCAAGTGCCAGATCGTCCGGCAAGTCCGTACGGTATGTGTACTTTCACGTTATACTATGTGTAAATACATGTACATGAACAGTTATCGTAAAACAGAATTCAGAATACAATACACAGTTGTACGTATTTTAGTGTAAAACTTAAATACAATAAGTACAACATACATTTGAAACAATAGTTGTGTGTGTTTAAGTGAAAACTTAAATACAGTTAACACAACGGATCACGGGAAACAACAGTTTGCAAGGGAACAACGAAAACATATCGGTTGCGATCTGATGTCCACAGATGACAGGAATCAGATGGCCGACAAGTCCGTACAAGAACAATGTCAAAACAGGATGTTTAGTTGAGTCCGACAGTGAGGAAACACAATTAAAACACAAATGCAGTGTTATTTCAGAATAACGAACCGACAGTGTGTTTGCGTGGGTGACGATTCACACAAACATACCTGTGAGTTTAGAGTTCTGAAATAATGACTGAAAAGTAGAAAACAAAAGTCAGAAAGCAAAACCATCGTCGTATTCGTTCGGGTGACGATTCGAACGAATTACGCGAGAAGGTGACGCGATCTGACGAAACGAAATGAAAATACGACACGAACGAAATTAATTTAAGAAAAATTAAATATTTGATATTTTACAATTTTGAAACTCATCAAAATAATTAAATTAGTTCTTTTATATAATTCATTTAAATTACGCGTAATTTTTCCGGAAACGTAACGAAAATGCGAACCGAGCAACAAAAATGAACCCGAACTCACTCGGGGTATAAATACCCTTAAATGAGTTCATTTTACTGATTTTACTCATCATCTTCTTCACCCAAACCCTAAAATCCCGGTTTCAAGAAAACACCTCCATTTCTCACCTTCTCTCTTTCATAACTTCTTCATTTCTTAACCAAATCACACCATTCTTGAACCTACACGAAGCTCTCCTCATCCTCTACACGGAAGTACAACGAATCTGCCCTAAAAACCACTGAATCGCAGGTAGTCTGAGCTTGAATATGTTGAAAATTAGGGTTTTTCCCCTTTGTTCGACCACCACCTTGACAACCGGCTACAATCATCACCCTCGAACCTTATGACCATCGAGACAAACACTAACCCACACCAACTTCAACCTGTGCCATAGAACCCTGAGATGAGGGTGGTGATGGGCGCAGCCGCACCTCGGCCGAAGAAACCCTTGTTGGTCGAATGGCTTGGTGGCGAAGGGACCCAGGGCCGAATGACTAACCTCTTTCAGAGATCCCTCTTTCGGCCTACTCATTCGATCGGCCACCTCTGATTCGGCCATCTTCATTCGGCAATCACTCCTCATTCGACCACCCTCAGCCGCCACACTCTCATTCGACTGGAACCACCTATTCAGCCATAAGGGTGTCATTCGGTGGTTTCTCATGCTCAGGGCTCCAGTCGACAGACACCTCCACATTCGGCCATACATCCATTCGCCGGTTTCTTTCCTTCACCGGCCATCCCTTATTCGGCCAATCAGCCATGCATCACATTCGCTGAAACCCAGCAATCCATTCGGCCCAATGCATGTGGCGAGGCCTAGTAGTTTTAGCATACCCCTTTCGACACACTGTATCATCTTATTCGGCCAAGAAAAAGGTCTAGGCCCAATAATAACAAACATGCCCAACAACAGTTTAATTGGTTTGGCTCAATAGGTTTCTTGTGGCCCATATAATTGTTGTTTTGGCCCAACAGCCCCTATCCTTGGCCCACACTTGCTTTCGGCCCAAACGGTTGAGGCACAGTTTGGCCCAAGGACTATTTTTATGATGGCCTATGATAAAATCTGTTAAGCCCAACAAAATGAGCCCAAGGCCCATAGAATTCGGCCCAAGGCATAATGCTTAGCCATGATGGTTTAGTAGCCCAACAATTGGGCCACACACTTGGTTATGGCCCATGACTTGGTCCAGATCCACACTATGTAACCAACTCAAGTGACTATTCAGCCTAAATTCAATGGTTTGACCCATTTGAGTCAATATGTAAACAAACACAGTAAACCCAACATTTTGGATAACATGTAAGGATAGGTAATTAAATACTACAGAGGTGGCAAAGAACATATGAGTCAATAAGGAAACAATAACTTTCAATAAGCACATGTGAAGTTTTAAGGGGTAAAACCAAGTTCTAAACTATAGGATTTGTTAAACCCCAATCTGTACAATGTGACCTAGTCTTTATGGCTACGTAACCAACCAATTCAAGGGAACACTAAGTCAACAACAATATATAATAAACTTAACTTAATGAGTATAATTTATTGTGTAAACTACAACCATTGATTCAAGGCCAGACGATTACCGAGACTCACGGGTGTTAGCCAACTTTAGGGCTAACACATACACACACACGAATTCATACGAACTTATACTCACGACTTACAAACGACGTGAAATCAACACAGGATCGTGAAATCAACAACAAGAACAACCAAGAGCGCGTGCATTCTTTCATTTAAGCTAAGTCAACCCAATAACTACAAGGTGAGTTCATATGCCCCTTTTACTTAAATCTTTACTGATTTTAACTCTCGGGGCTGAGAAACATGTTTACTTTTAATTATTTAAAAGTTTTGCTTAACATGTTCTTTATACTTTGATTATGATAATATCAAATTGTTTATTATCGCTTATCATTGTATGCATGCTTGTATGATTATGAGAAAACAGGGAAACTCAGATGATTATGATGATGTAAAATTCTAGATCATCAACACATTAGAATAACTTAGTTATAAGATGATAGCTTATAACATTTAGTTATTTCCACATGAGCAAATACTTAGACAGTTTACATCTAATCATATAACGAGAACAATCCCACATTGAGACTTAGGGATCACACGGATTACAGTAAATGATGATCATGATAACGTAACTTCATGGGATTCTTATCATTTACAGTAAATGATGATCATGATAACGTAACTTCATGGGATTCTTATCATTTACACCTAATTAACATGATGTAATAAAACAAGTTCTTATTCGACCTTGTTAATTTCACGAGAACAATCCCACATTGATACTTTGGGATCACACGGATTACAGTAAATGATGATCATGATAACGTAACTTCATGAGATTCTTATCATTTACAGTAAATGATGATCATGATAACGTAACTTCATGGGATTCTTATCATTTACACCTAATTAACATGATGTAATAAGACAAGTTCTTATTCGACCTTGTTAATTTCACGAGAACAATCCCACATTGATACTTTGAGATCACACGGATTACAGTAAATGATGATCATGATAACGTAACTTCATGGGATTCTTATCATTTACACCTAATTAACATGATGTAATAAGACAAGTTCTTATTCGACCTTGTTAATTTCACGAGAACAATCCCACATTGATACTTTGGGATCACACGGATTACAGTAAATGATGATCATGATAACGTAACTTCATGGGATTCTTATCATTTACAGTAAATGATGATCATGATAACGTAACTTCATGGGATTCTTATCATTTACAGTAAATGATGATCATGATAACGTAACTTCATGGGATTCTTATCATTTACACATAATTAACATAATGTAATAAGACAAGTTCTTATTCAACTTTGTTAATCACATGAGGACAATCCCACATGGAGACTTTGGGATCACATGGCAGAATAGAGGTGAATGGAATGCATTGTAATCTGATTACGTGAGGATTACAATGGATTTCATTTGGGCTCTATACGTTGCACTGAGATTACATTACTAATAGTTAACTAACACTCTTATTACATAAAAGTGAATAACAGTTAACCCCACAAGTAATAGAATAATACAAGGATCAGATTTAATTAATCTAAATTCCTTAATTCATCGAGGGTCTATCAATACTTCGGTTTGATAACTAAACCCCTCTTACTATATTATTCTACATATGACTACACATCGAACAAGTTGGATAATTGGGAAATGGATATCTTTAGTTGTATCGCAAGTGGTGTGAAACTTGGCTGAGTATGTGGTGGGATAACGTCTGGGCTTGACCCTTTCGTGATTCCCTATATATAAGCATACTTAATCAGGTGATACACTACTTGTACATATAACTAAGGAGAGGCCATTGGGTGGATAGGTGAATCAAGTATTACAAGTAACAAGTATGACATTGTGGATGTGTGTATGATCAATTCAATGATTTCCATTACTAAACTTATGAACTCACCAACCTAGTGTTGACTTTGTTTAAATGCATGTTTTCTGAGGTGACGAACAGGCGTAGATACGTATGTGCAAGTGCTAAGCTAGTGGACTTTTAGAAGACCTAGCTTACTTTTGACTGCATACTTTAGGAATGACAAAACAGTGAATCACTTTTGTATATCTTGTACAGATCAAGATATAAACTCATTGATTCTTTTGATTAGATTTACTTAGTTAAATTATGTTGTACAATGTAATTTAACTTTGTAATTCTATTTCATGTCATGATTAGCATTTCTCATTTATATCTCATGTGCTATGTAACAATCTGATCATTTGATTATCACTCAAAGATATCGCTCCCCGGGAACCTTCCGCCCGACGGGAAAACACGATCCGTTCCCGCCGGCCCGGGGTGTGACAGATTGGTATCAGAGCCATGGTTATAGAGAAATATAGGTCATATTACTTAAACGGTTTGGCCTAGACTATAACCTAGGGACCCTCATGTAGAAAACACAGGACATTGAACTTACTTGCATACGATACATTATTTGGGCATAAATACTAACCGATGATTTTTCAGTTAGGATTGACATGTCACAGGGACAACCACCATCACCACCTCATTCCCCTCTACCCGAGGTGGAACCAGCGACTGCTGCACTGGCAACCTTGATTTCTGAGCAATTGGTTGCAATCATTCCTGAGATTATCAATAGAATCAGGAGCAGCGAAGAGTATGCTAGGGGTTTCTCACCTGCCACCACCAAAGGAAAAGAACCTGTGGAAGGTGACACCAGCAAGAAACGCAAACAACGCCCTACCAAAAAGCAAAAGAGGACTATGAACTACACTGAGGCCACACCTATCAGTCAGGTCATGCCAGACCCGACTGTCATGGGTGGCAAGATTTACAAGGGAAAGGCCCCTCTTTGCCAACTCTGCCAATATCATCACCATGACAAAAACCAGTGTCGTCAGTGCACATGCTGTGGAAGAGTAGGACACTGGGCTGCTTATTGCAAAACCTCAATTAGGTCAAATCTCCGTCAATACACAGGTAATCACCCCAAGTGTAACGAGTGCGGATTTCATCATGCTAGGAACAATTCCTGCAGCCATTGTCTGAACTGTGGAAAGAAGGGGCATCTGATTCACCGATGCCGAAGCCTTCCAACCCAGAATCAGAATCATGGAGCAAGCACATCTACTTCTTCTCAACACAAACACCACTGCTACACCTGCGGAATACTTGGACATTCCGCAAGAAACTGCCCTATGAGGAAGTCTCCAGCAGCTCCAACAGTTCCAACTGCATCAGCCAACACCGAGGAACTACTCGCCCTCCCAGCACCAGATGTGCACACGGAGTCGGATGACTCCGAAGGTATGTCATTTTTATCATGTGTATTAAACTATGTAGGATATTAAAATTTTATATATATATTATAGGGAATTAGTAACATAACTAAGGATAACTGTAGATTAATTAGGTGCCAATTAGATAACAAAATGTAGCATAATTAATATCTACGTTTGAATGGAGAATGATCAAATTCGGGAGATTAATGAAGATCAAGTTAAACACAGCGGCGAGATAACATCGTGCATGAAGGCACACAAAGGATTATGAAAACAATGCGCTGCATTCCTAGCTCACATGATCGAGAAAGACAAGAAGGCGATCAAGAGTCAAGATGTACCAATTGTGAAGGACTTCGCAGAAGTATTTTCGGATAATTTACCGGGACTGCCACCCGAGAGATCGGTGCAGTTCCGAATCGATTTGATTCCGGGAGCAACTCCTGTAGCCAAGTCTCCCTACAGACTCGCACCATCGGAGATGCAAGAGTTGTCTAACCATGTGCAAGAACTTCTCGATAAAGGATTCATCCGACCGAGCTTTTCCCCGTGGGGAGCTCTGGTTCTTTTGTGAAAAAGAGGGATGGAACTTTCAGAATGTGCATCGATTATCGAGAACTCAACAAACTCACCATCAAGAATCGGTACCCGTTACCGAGGATTGATGATTTGTTTGATCAGTTACAGGGAGCACAGTACTTTTCAAAGATAGACCTGAGATCAGGTTATCATCAGCTCCGGATACAAGAAGAAGACATACCCAAGACGGCTTTTCGTACCCGATATGGTCATTACGAATTCATGATGATGCCATTCGGTTTGACGAACGCACCGGCTGTGTTCATGGATTTGATGAACCGGGTGTGCAAGCCATACCTAGATCAGTTTGTTATCGTTTTCGTTGACGATATACTGATTTATTCAATGAATGAGAAAGAACATGAACAACACCTCAAGACAGTTTTGAGCTTCTAAAAGCGGAACGACTGTATGCCAAGTTCTCCAAGTGTGAATTTTGGTTAAGAGAAGTTCAATTCTTGGGTCACGTGATTAACAGTGATGGTATTCACATGGATCCTGCCAAGATTGAGGCAATCAAGAACTGGGATGTGCCTACAACACCAACAGAGATCCGATCATTTTTGGGATTGGCAGGTTATTACCAGAGATTCATTTCGAATTTCTCTAAGATAGCCTTGCCTCTCACCAAACTCACACAGAAGTCTGAACCTTTTGTGTGGACCCATAAACAAGAAGAGACATTCCAGACATTGAAACAAAGATTGTGCAATGCTCCAATCTTAACACTCCCAGAAGACAATGATGACTTTGTAGTTTACTGTGATGCTTCCCATCAAGGACTCGGATGTGTTTTGATGCAACGAGACAAAGTCATTGCTTATGCCTCACGACAGCTGAAGATACACGAGAAGAATTACACGACACACGATCTTGAACTGGGAGCTGTTGTATTTGCATTAAAGATTTGGAGACACTACCTTTATGGTACTAAGTGCACTATCTTCACAGATCACAAGAGTCTACAGCACATATTTGATCAGAAGGAGCTTAACATGAGACAGAGACGTTGGGTTGAGCTTCTAAACGATTACGATTGTGTGATCAAATACCATCCGGGCAAAGCAAATGTTGTTGTTGATGCTTTGAGCCGGAAGGAAAGAGTCAAACCCTTACACGTTCGCGCGATGGGAATGACTGTGCAAACAAGTCTGAGAGATCACATTTACAAGCACAACAAGAATCAGTGGCAAGAGACAATCTGAGACGCGAGCTCGATTGTGGAGCCGAGAAACATTTCGAGACAAAACAAGATGGAGTTATCTACTATCTGGATCGTGTTTGGATTCCAGCAGTAGATGAACTTCGAAAACTCATACTTGACGAGGCACACAAAACACGTTATTCAGTTCATCCTGGTGCCGATAAGATGTACCAAGATCTTAGGTCATTTTGTTGGTGGCCGGGTATGAAGAAAGACATTGCCACTTATGTTGGCAAATGTATCACATGTGCCAAGGTCAAAGCCGAACACCAGAAACCTTCGGGTTTGCTGGAACAACCAGAAATACCACAATGGAAGTGGGAACAAATAGCTATGGATTTCATTACCAAGCTACCCCGCACTTCCAGCGGATACGATTCTATTTGGGTCATCATTGATAGATTGACCAAGTCCGCACACTTCTTGCCAATCAGAGAGACGTACAAGATGGAGAAACTAGCGAGACTATACATCGATGAAATAGTAGTGAGGCACGGTGTGCCATTGTCTATTATTTCAGACCGGGACAGTCGATTTACTTCGCGGTTCTGGCAATCATTGCAACAATCCTTAGGGACAAGTGTTAACTTGAGCACTGCTTGTCATCCACAAACAGATGGACAAAGCGAGCGCACCATTCAAACCCTAAAGGATATGATAAGAACATGCATCCTTGACTTCGGTGGAAGTTGGGACACACACTTACCACTCATTGAGTTCTCCTACAACAATAGCTACCACAGCAGCATTGGATGTGCTCCGTTTGAAGCACTTTATGGTAGAAAATGCCGGTCTCCAATTTGTTGGACCGAAGTGGCAGACAACAGAATAACTGGGCCTGAACTTATTCAGGAAACTACTGATAAGATAGCCCAGATTCAACAACGATTACAAGCAACACGTAGCCGCCAAAAGAGTTACGCAGACAAACGGCGCAAGCCTTTGGAATTCGATGTGGGTGACCGTGTCATGTTGAAAGTGTCCCCATGGAAAGGCGTAGTTCGGTTTGGGGCTAAAGGCAAGCTAGCACCTCGGTATGTCGGACCGTTTGAGATTACTCAACGCATAGGTCCTGTGGCATACAGACTCAGACTCCCTGATGAACTCAGTGGGGTACACGATGTGTTTCATGTATCAAATCTCAAGAGGTGCTTAGCAGACGAAACACTGATCATACCTTTGGAAGAGATACAAATTGATGAACAATTACATTTCATTGAAGAACCTGTAGAGATTATGGAACGTGAAGTCAAGAGACTGAAACGAAGCCGTATCCCTATTGTAAAGGTTCGATGGAACTCCAAGCGTGGACCAGAGTTTACCTGGGAGCGCGAGGACAACATGAAAGCAAAGTATCCCCACCTGTTCGAGAATTGAAGCCCGACTCTGATACTTAAATTTCGGGACGAATTTTCTTTAACAAGGGGAGACTGTAACATCAAGTGCCAGATCGTCCGGCAAGTCCGTACGGTATGTGTACTTTCACGTTATACTATGTGTAAATACATGTACATGAACAGTTATCGTAAAACAGAATTCAGAATACAATACATAGTTGTACGTATTTTAGTGTAAAACTTAAATACAATAAGTACAACATACATTTGAAACAATAGTTGTGTGTGTTTAAGTGAAAACTTAAATACAGTTAACACAACGGATCACGGGAAACAACAGTTTGCAAGGGAACAACGAAAACATATCGGTTGCGATCTGATGTCCACAGATGACAGGAATCAGATGGCCGACAAGTCAGTACAAGAACAATGTGAAAACAGGATGTTTAGTTGAGTCCGACAGTGAGGAAACACAATTAAAACACAAATGCAGTGTTATTTCAGAATAACGAACTGACAGTGTGTTTGCGTGGGTGACGATTCACACAAACATACCTGTGAGTTTAGAGTTCTGAAATAATGACTGAAAAGTAGAAAACAAAAGTCAGAAAGCAAAACCATCGTCGTATTCGTTCGGGTGACGATTCGAACGAATTACGTGCGAAGGTGACGCGATCTGTCGAAACGAAATGAAAATACGACACGAACGAAATTAATTTAAGAAAAATTAAATATTTGATATTTTACAATTTTGAAACTCATCAAAATAATTAAATTAGTTCTTTTATATAATTCATTTAAATTACGCGTAATTTTTCCGGAAACGTAACGAAAATGTGAACCGAGCAACAAAAACGAACCCGAACTCACTCGGGGTATAAATACCCTTAAATGAGTTCATTTTACTGATTTTACTCATCTTCTTCTTCACCCAAACCCTAAAATCCCGGTTTCAAGAAAACACCTCCATTTCTCACCTTCTCTCTTCCATAACTTCTTCATTTCTTAACCAAATCACTCCATTCTTGAACCTACACGAAGCTCTCATCATCCTCTACACGGAAGTACAAGGGATCTGCCCTAAAAACCACTGAATCGCAGGTAGTCTGAGCTTTAATATGTTGAAAATTAGGGTTTTTCCCCTTTGTTCGACCACCACCTTGACAACCGGCTACAATCATCACCCTCGAACCTTATGACCATCGAGACAAACACTAACCCACACCAACTTCAACCTGTGCCATAGAACCCTGAGATGAGGGTGGTGATGGGCGCAGCCACACCTCGGCCGAAGAAACCCCAGTTGGTCGAATGGCTTGGTGGCGAAGGGACCCAGGGCCGAATGACTAACCTCTTTCGGAGATCCCTCTTTCGGCCTACTCATTCGATCGGCCACCTCTGATTCGGCCATCTTCATTCGGCAATCACTCCTGATTCGACCACCCTCAGCCGCCACACTCTCATTCGACTAGAACCACCTATTCGGCCATAAGGGTGTCATTCGGTGGTTTCTCATGCTCAAGGCTCCAGTCGACAGACACCTCCACATTCGGCCATACATCCATTCGCCGGTTTCTTTCCTTCGCCGGCCATCCCTTATTCGGCCAATCAGCCATGCATCACATTCGCTGAAACCCAGCAATCCATTCGGCCCAATGCATGTGGCGAGGCCCAGTCGTACTAGCATACCCCTTTCGACACACTGTATCATCTTATTCGGCCAAAAAGAAGGTCTAGGCCCAATAATAACATACAGGCCCAACAACAGTTTAATTGGTTTGGCTCAATAGGTTTCTTGTGGCCAATCATAATTGTTGTTTTGGCCCAACAGCCCCTATCCTTGGCCCACACTTGCTTTCGGCCCAAACGGTTGAGGCCCAGTTTGGCCCAAGGACTATTTTTATGATGGCCTATGATAAAATCTGTTAAGCCCAACAAAATGAGCCCAAGGCCCATAGAATTCGGCCCAAGGCATAATGCTTAGCCATGATGGTTTAGTAGCCCAACAATTGGGCCACACACTTGGTTATGGCCCATGACTTGGTCCAGATCCACACTATGTAACCAACTCAAGTGACTATTCGGCCTAAATTCAATGGTTTGACCCATTTGAGTAAATATGTAAACAAACACAGTAAACCCAACATTTTGGATAACATGTAAGGATAGGTAATTAAATACTACAGAGGTGGCAAAGAACATATGAGTCAATAAGGAAACAATAACTTTCAATAAGCACATGTGAAGTTTTAAGGGGTAAAACCAAGTTCTAAACTATAGGATTTGTTAAACCCCAATCTGTACAATGTGACCTAGTCTTTATGGCTACGTAACCAACCAATTCAAGGGAACACTAAGTCAACAACAATATATAATAAACTTAACTTAATGAGTATAATTTATTGTGTAAACTACAACCATTGATTCAAGGCCGGACGATTACCGAGACTCACGGGTGTTAGCCAACTTTAGGGATAACACATACACACACACGAATTCATACGAACTTATACTCACGACTTACAAACGACGTGAAATCAACACAGGATCATGAAATCAACAACAAGAACAACCAAGAGCGCGTGCATTCTTTCATTTAAGCTAAGTCAACCCAATAACTACAAGGTGAGTTCATATGCCCCTTTTACTTAAATCTTTACTGATTTTAACTCTCGGGGCTGAGAAACATGTTTACTTTTTATTATTTAAAAGTTTTGCTTAACATGTTCTTTATACTTTGATTATGATAATATCAAATTGTTTATTATCGCTTATCATTGTATGCATGCTTGTATGATTATGAGAAAACAGGGAAACTCAGATGATTATGATAATGTAAAATTCTAAATCATCAACACATTAGAATAACTTAGTTATAAGATGATAGCTTATAACATTTAGTTATTTCCACATGAGCAAATACTTAGACAGTTTACATCTAATCATATAACGAGAACAATCCCACATTGAGACTTAGGGATCACACGGATTACAGTAAATGGTGATCATGATAACGTAACTTCATGAGATTCTTATCATTTACAGTAAATGATGATCATGATAACGTAACTTCATGGGATTCTTATCATTTACAGCTAATTAACATGATTTAATAAGACAAGTTCTTATTCGACCTTGTTAATTTCACGAGAACAATCCCACATTGATACTTTGGGATCACACTGATTACAGTAAATGATGATCATGATAACGTAACTTCATGGGATTCTTATCATTTACACCTAATTAACATGATGTAATAAGACAAGTTCTTATTCGACCTTGTTAATTTCACGAGAACAATCCCACATTGATACTTTGCGATCACACGGATTACAGTAAATGATGTTCATGATAACGTAACTTCATGGGATTCTTATCATTTACAGTAAATGATGATCATGATAACGTAACTTCATGGGATTCTTATCATTTACAGTAAATGATGACCATGATAACGTAACTTCATGGGATTCTTATCATTTACACATAATTAACATAATGTAATAAGACAAGTTCTTATTCAACTTTGTCAATCACATGAGGACAATCCCACATGGAGACTTTGGGATCACATGGCAGAATAGAGGTGAATGGAATGCATTGTAATCTGATTACGTGAGGATTACAATGGATTTCATTTGGGCTCTATACGTTGCACTGAGATTACATTACTAATAGTTAACTAACACTCTTATTACATAAAAGTGAATAACAATTGTAACGACCCGTTTTTAATAAAACGAAATGTAATTGCTATAATCATTAATTGAACGATTGTGATGGTTACTATGACAACACAAAATTCTCAGGTTAGAATCATAACTCGAGAATGAAGAGAATGAGTGTAAGCGAAATCACGAAACGAGGCTCTGATTTCAAGATACGCTAAGTTGAAGATAGCGTTAAATAAGAGATCATATATTTTGAATTTTTCAGGTCTTGAAATTATAACCATTGGAAAGAGCTCGAAAAATCGTGAACGTGGGCGAAAACGGCGCGTAAAACGGAGTTCGTATGCTCCCGGAATCGCGAAAACAAAATTGGAAACTAACTAAGGCGGCGGAGGTACGCGAAGGAAATCCTCCGCGGTACGCGACGGACCAGAACGCATAAATATCTGATTTTCTTGATCAGATTTCATTTCTGGTCGATCAACTCGACTTCCAGACGCCTAAACTCAAACTTTTACCCCCAAATCTCAGTTTTGAAGCCATCCAAACATCCGGATCAAGTTAGGAAACGTTTCTACAAGTCCTGATCTTCATTTCTATCCGAGAAATCCGTCCGAAAGGGTAACGATTTGACCTCTTCTATTAGTTAGATAGAATATGAGTTAGATCTAGATTTTAATAATGATATCATGGTTATTGTTGTTGATTATTGCCTAGTTGATAACTAGGGATTGTTAGAAACGAAGAAATTGATATTTGGTTGGTGAAATCTTCGTTTTGAAGCCGGGATGATGTCCGGTTGTTATGAAACCCATATCATAGTGTGATAACTAGTAGGATGGGTTGAATATGATTTTAAATAAATTATGGATTATAATCCATAGATTAAATGATGATTTTGATAAATTGATGTTAAAATTATTAATAGTTATGATCTTAAATAAAAATTAATCAATAAAAGTAATTAAAGATCGTAACTAATATAATTGAACATCAATTATTTAATAAAGTGCCTAACAGAGGCATGAAATGTGATTAATTGTGATAATTGACTAAAACTTGCTAAAGATAGTAAGATAAAGTCAATTATGTAATAAACTGACTTTGAGAAAGTCAAACCAGTCAAGTGCGTTGAACTTGATTATATGAGTTATATGTATTGAGTATAGTTGTATATGTGTGAATATGCAACTAGGTATTGACGGTGAAAGTCAAGGGATAAGCCACAGAAGTGGAAAAGAGGTTGTAGGAAGTGAACAACCGTATGAACCAGGTAAGTAACCCAACTTACTGTAACATTACATATAAGTAATAGAAAGAGTCTACTTGCGTATTTGATATATGTGAATAATGTTAAATTTGTGATTGAAACTATGGGATGAGAAATCCTTTAGTTTGTGTTTGTTAAGTTTCAATGGGAAACGTATATGCAATATATTTGCATTAGAATAACCGGATGACCCGGTGATTGATTAATATGATTTGGTGTTTATAAAATAATGGGGCATAACTTGATTAATGAATCTAATGGAATTATAAGACCTTTGAGAAGGCATTATTAGTTTCAAAACGAATGTTATGCTTGTGTGGTGTGCATAATATAAATGCATTAAAGTTTAGCCGGATGAGCCGGTGAAATTGATTTAATTGTTGAACCACAAATGTGTGGCTAACCGGTTAATCCAGGAACTAAATTGTTGAACCACAAATGTGTGGCTAACGGTGAATTCTGGAATTGAATTAAATATGACTCCACAATGGTGGATAGCCAGAGGTGCTGGCAATTGTCTAGATGGAAGTACCGGTGGGTGAACATCTTAGACTTGATAAATATGAATCCACAATGGTGGATAGCCAGAGGTGCTGGCAATTGTCTAGATGGAAGTACCGGTGGGTGAACATCTTAGACTTGATAAATATGACTCCACAATGGTGGATAGCCAGAGGTGCTGGCAATTGTCTAGATGGAAGTACCGGTGGGTGAACATCTTAGACTTGATAAATATGACTCCACAATGGTGGATAGCCAGAGGTGCTGGCAATTGTCTAGATGGAAGTACCGGTGGGTGAACATCTTAGACTTGATAAATATGACTCCACAATGGTGGATAGCCAGAGGTGCTGGCAATTGTCTAGATGGAAGTACCGGTGGGTGAACATCTTAGACTTGATAAATATGACTCCACAATGGTGGATAGCCAGAGGTGCTGGCAATTGTCTAGATGGAAGTACCGGTGGGTGAACATCTTAGAGTTAATAAATATGACCCCATAATGGTGGATAGCCAGAGGTGCTGGCAATTGTCTAGATGGAAGTACCGGTGGGTGAACATCTTAGACTTAATTAATATGACTCCACAATGGTGGATAGCCAGAGGTGCTGGCAATGTCTTAGATGGAAGTACCGGTGGGTGAACATCTTAAGACTTGAATTAATTATGATATCACAAATGTGTGAATAGTCAGATGTGCTGATAAATAGCTATGGTGGAAGTACAGAAATGTGAACACCATAGTGTAATTTTGATTAAATTATTGTGAACAATAGTTGATGATTGGTAATGTGATATTATTGCCTGGTGAGAGTCAATTCGAATAGAAATGACTCAGTTTGAATATTGATTGTGAAAAATGTATTTATACATTTTGTTGTTGAGAAACCATTGGGGTTACTTACTTAGTTCATATGAACTAATTGTGACTTATATGTGATGTTACAGGTCAAAGATAGATATGCATTGGGCCATCAGATCGGGCACGTTGTGAAGCAGAACCAAACGTTATGTAAATCTTTGGTGAGATTAAATTTAAACACACCAGTTTTTATTAATCATAAATGTAAATGATTGAAATTAAGTGTGTTTAACTTATAAAAATGAAATTTCACGCTTCCGAACATAAATTTTTGATAAAGTTTAAACTGGGACCAAGATTAGACACGTGTAATCGTGTGTAAGGTTTGGGTGTTACAGAGTTGGTATCAGAGCAATGGTTTGAGTGAATCAAGTGCGTCTTGATCTCAAACTCTTGTGCTCTTGATTTGAAAACATAACGTTTGATTCGAAGACCCGATCATGATGCCGAATGTATGAGGTTAGCATATCTATTTCCTGTGTTATAATTGATAAATGTATTGTGAATCAATACATATGAAATGTGATTATGTGATTATTTGAAACTGAAATCAATGTCTTGAGTATGAAATAAATGAAGTAAGGAATTGGGCATATAATGAGTGAACTAGTATATCTGGCCAACTTACTAGTGCAAACATGATATGAACAAGTTCTTTATGAAAATCATTTTATACTTAGATATTGAGATTAAGGTAAATTGATTATGAGTGATGGTTAGTAATTGAGTGTACTACGTAATTGACCTATTGGGGATATGGGCAATAATACACATTGAGTGTGTAAATCACGGTAAGTGTGATGTAAATGTCCTGAGTAACAAATGTTGAATAGTAATTGTGTTTATTATGGGATTGACCCACTAAATATATGGGCATCTATACACGATGGGCATGTAAGTCACATGGGTATGACAGTAATGTCTTGAATAATATGTGTTGCATATTAAGTGTGTGAATTAAACACAATGTGTGTGTTGAATTAAATGTACAAATAAGTGTAGAAAAAGATTGTGGTGGCAATCGTGTTATCTACTAGTGAGTAGATTAAAGTTAATAACCATGAAGGTTAATGTGTGTGTGGTGATGAAAAATTGTTGGGTGGAGTTAACCCATTAACAATTTTTTTTATTATTACTTGGTGTTGACAATAACATGTAATAAGTATTTAAATTACTTAGTTATTGTCATTTGTTATGTTTATAAATGATATGGAGGAATAAGAATGATTCACAAGTAGTGTGAACTTCTTATTTGAAATTTGACTGAAATAGTCAAGCAATTCACAAAGTGTGTGAATGCAAAATGGGTTGAATCACAAGTGGTGTGATCTTCCCATGGAGAAAATATGGAGTTTAGGTAAATCACAGGTGGTGTGATTACCTATCTTGAGAATCCTTGGTGAAAAAGGAAGTATCAAGGAAATGATGATTAATATTGTCATGTAAGACCACTGGTGGGTGGCATTGGATTTAACATGTAAGACCATCGGTGGATGGCATTGGATTTATCATATAAGACCACTTGTGAGTGGCGTTGACTTTGTTTGTAAGTCCACTAGTGAGTGGCCTTGTGTTAGATGTGTAAAACCATCTTGGAATGACATTGGGTTATCATGTAAGTCCTCCTTAGTGAGGCATTGGAAAGAATCCACATGCGTGTGGATTGGTCAATACGTGAGTATGCGTTGAACAACGTGGACTTTTAAAAGTCAAAGTTATAATTAATATGAATAAGTGAGTTACATACTCTCTAATATGCAACCATAAGACATATTAATGTTTATGTGTTATGTGATTATGTTGTTGTTACTACTTGTAATTGACTTGTAGTAATGATGATAAAAAGAATGGTAAATTGACCATATGTGTTATGAAATGTTGAGGATATGAAACCACATGATGGTGGTAATTAACTACTTGATAGATGTCTTGTAGTATTGGATGGATGTTATGTGCTAATTGCATAAGTTGAAAGGAGTTATTAAATGATAATTTATAGTTGACACTATAAATTGATGGTAATCCACATTGTGTGGAAATATATGAATATGGAACCACATGGGGTGGTATTTGGATTGTGGAATTAATTAATTTTATGATAAATCGCATAACTAATAAAGGTGTAGTTATATGTTTAAAATAAATGACACAGATAATGGGTGACGTTTCACATTCGTGTGAAACGAATGTAAGACCACTGGTGCATGGCATTAATTTTTGTCATGTAAGTCCATAATGAAATGGCGTTAGTGTTTGTCATGTAAGTCCACATTTTGTGGTATTGGGGGTAAACCATGTACATGTACATGATAGTAAGTCACCTGTTACCATTGAGTTTAAACTTGTGATAATGAATCACAAGTGTGGTGAATGTGTTCAAATGGTGTGTAAATTACCCATTTGATTGTTTTGTAGTTGTAGGATTGGGTGAGTCCACACTACAATTGTATGTGCATGTAGCATATATGTGAATTGTTGTTTTAATTGAAGTTGAGGTAAATGGGTAGGGTTAGTGTTGTTATTGTAGTTGAATGATTTACAGGGTATGTGAACATTCAACTAATGATAATGTTTGAGTTGATTTATGTAACATCAGTGCCGGACGCGTGCCGGAACAGTGATCGTAACAGTAAACATGTACAGTGATTCAGGTACACATTTCGTTAAACTATGTTTAGACTAATTATACATTTGATTATCATGAAACTATTAAACGATTGTCTGAATCTGACTAAAACCTTAGGGTTTAACAGTCAGAAAAACATGTCAGACAACACAGTATTGAAACACGAATACATGATGTGATATTAGTTGTATAAACGTATGTGAGGTCTAACGAAACGAAACTAAAGCGGTTATTGTTGCGGAATGCTAAACCGACGAGTTATTCGTACAGGTGACGATCTGTACTAATGATTCTGGTAGTTTAACGTTCTGAAATAATGACTTAACAATAGATAACAAGAATCAGAAAGTCAAACCGTCGACGTGTTCGTTCGAATGACGATTCGAACGAATACGCGCGATGGCGACGCGATCTGACGAAACGATAACGAAAACAAATAACGATACGAACGATAATAATTTTAAAGAAATATTATATTTCTTATTTTACAATTTTGAAACTCATCATAAAATAATTTAAATTTAATTATTTCATTATATCGCGAATAAATTTAACGAAGCGCGAAAATTAATTAAACGCGCAAAAATAACGGGTTTCGACGAATAAATTTATTAAACGAAATTTAAAATATTTATTAAAATTTAAATAATAATTTAATTTATAAGAATAGCCTTTTATGTTAAATACGAAAAATACGCGTAAATTTCCGGTTACGCGACGAAAACGCGAACCGAGCAACCAAAACGGACCCGGATACCACACGGGATATATAAATGATAAATGAGAAGTTATTTCTCATTTCAAACCCATCTCCTTCACCTCTCTCCTCAAAATCCGGCCAAGCACCACCACCTCCACAACCCACCTTCAAGAGACCATAACTTGCTCGTTTCTAGCCCGATTTGGGTGATTCTTTCGCCCACGTGAAGCCCTCGACGTCCTCTACATAGAAGTACAACAGATCGGAGCTGTTACTCACTGAAAAACAAGGTATAATGAAGAGAAAAATCTGGATTTTAGGGTTTTCATTCATCTTGTTCGGCTACCTGTATGCATATCCACACACATAGCCGGTCGATCTTCTCATCGTTGTAGTCACACTCTCGAAACCCCACTGACATGGGGGCAGTTCCATGACACCACCAACCTTGATGGGGGTTGCAGGTTCGTAAACCACCACTGTGAACGAACCCTTCTAAGGGTGGCGAACCCTGTTGCAGCCATGCCGAACCCGCTACTCACTTCAGCCGACGAACCCCGACGCACCCTCAACCTGAGCCACGAACCCACGCTGTTTAGACACAACCGAACCTTCTGCTGGATCCACTCCCGAACCCTACATTCCAGCAGCGAACCTATTGTATACGAACCTTGCTCAGCCGACTTCTGAGAGCCGAACCCAGAAGTGCCGAACCATCTTTAGAGACCACCGAACCTTATGGCATTCACGAACCTTGGTCGCACATACAGGTTGGAGAACCTTGGGTTACCGGACTTGTGTGCCACTGAGAGCCTTCATTTGAACCAAACCTAAGACCCGTGGACACATGGGAGGCAGATCCAGCAATGTATTAGGTTGATGCCGGTGGATCTGAGACGTGATAATCGACTAAGTAACCCATGCACATCTGGACCAACATTAGAAACCCAACTATTCTAGCCCAACATAATTGTTCCAGGCCCAGCCATGTTTTGGCCCAAGTCGGTTTAGCCCCACAGTTAGACCATTTTGTTATACTTCAGTCGACCTAAAATTTTTAAAACCAATATCATTAAACTGGTCCAATGGTTTACAAGTGGTCTAGATAATTATAATCAGTCCATTAATTAGCCCAATAACACTTATGCAGGCCCAGTAGCTTTATGTGGCAAATAGCCCATAAAATCGGCCCACTTGCATTTTGTTGTGAACCACTTGTGACAACCGGCCCAACAGGCCCATCATTCCTTAACCGGCCCACTTCTATCAAGTGTGGCCTAAGTTGTTTGTCAGGGCCCAATACATGTTCCTTCTTGGCCCAACAACACCTACTTGGCCCAATCCTTCCATTGAGCCCAACTCTACGGGCCATTCCTTTGTTACGGCCCAAAGGATTTCGGATAGGCCCAATTACATCTATTTCGGCCCAATCACACCTAGAACAACCCTTCGGCCCATGTAGCTTGTTTCTAAAACCATAATAGGCCCACTAATATGTGAGGCCACGTATTGCCTAAGCCCAATGTTAACACGAATGACTTATAAGATTATCCGGCTCAATGGATGTTAAGTAATTTTTAGACACTTAAATGAGCGTGGAAAATTATGACAACAAAGAACCAACACTTTGGTGAAACAAACATTTTTTTTTAGTATTTGTTATAGAACGATAACAAGTGTTAGACAAGTTGCATGAAATGTTAAAAATCTTAAATAACAACTTGTGGTTGATGAACAAGTATGACATCTTTAACAAAGAAGAATTGGAGCCGGATAATAAACAAGATTCCTAAGTGTTAGTCAACTTTAGGACTAACACTTACGGGTACAACAAATTTCTACAAACTTATACTTATAAAGTACAACATCATGAAATCAATACAGGAGCGTGAACATTAAATCAAGTGCAAACAAAGAGAGCGTGCCTTCTTATTCTACTTAAGTCAAGCACTTCGGACCTAAGGTGAGTTCATTTGTCCCTTTTCAAATTTATTTGTTTTACTTCGGGACTGAGAAGCATGTTAAACATTTTCCTAAAACTCTTGAAATGTTATTTATGTTTTAAACATAAACATGATACTTATGTTGAAACTTATGCTAGAACTTAGAATACTTGAAAAGCAATAGCCTTGAAACTTATACTTAAAAATTGAGGCTTGAAAACATATGTGGGATGCTTAGGAGACTTGATACTTATGCTACAACAATATGCTTAAAACTTGGTGATTGATGCCTATGTTGCAAACTAGAAGTTTAATTTATTCTTACACTATATTCCTAAACTATATTCTTAAACTATATTCTTGAAGCTTATGCTATAAACTATATTCTTAAACTATACTCTTACTACTTATGCTTTAAGCTATATTCTTAAACGCTACTCTTGATGCTTACGCTGTAAACTATATTCTTAAACCATACGCTTGAAGCTTATGCTATAAACTATATACTTAAACTAGATGCTTAACATTTATGCTATAAACTATATGCTTAAAACTACGGATGCTTTAAACCTTTTGTAAGCTATAAACTTGTTATGCAAAAGCAACGGTTTGGCCTCTCAGTGCTTGCCTCTCCGGTTGCTAAACTTAAAAGCTATAAACTTGTTATGCAAAAGCAACGGTTTGGCCTCTCAGTGCTTGCCTCTCCGGTTGCTAAACTTAAAAGCTATAAACTTGTTATGCAAAAGCAACGGTTTGGCCTCTCAGTGCTTGCCTCTCCGGTTGCTAAACTTAAAAGCTATAAACTTGATAAGCTAAAACAACGGTTTGGCCTCTCAGTGCTTGCCTCTCCGGTTGTTAAACATTGGATGCTATAAACTATTGACTATGGAAGAACAATAGTTGGTCTCTCAGTGCTTGCCTTCATGTGTTCTTCCTAGTCGGGACTTGAAGAACAATAGTTGGTCTCTCAGTGCTTGCCTTCATGTGTTCTTCACAGTCGGGACTAGAAGGCACCTATTATGGTCTATCAGTGCTTGCCATAGGGTGACCTTTATAGTCGGGACTTGAGGGGTGGACTTATGGCCTCTCAGTGCTTGCCATACAGTGATTCCTCAATGTCCACTCATGCTATAAACTTAAACATAATGCTAAAGCTATAAACGAAATGGAGGGTAGGTAAAACGCTTAATTATCATTAATACCAATGTCCTATGCGACTTAGTATGTGGTGGGATGTTGGCTAGGGCTTGTCCCTTACATATGCCCTATATATAAGCATATCGAGTTGGATGATACAGGTGGTGTTAATGAGATTAAGGTTGTTACCTAGGGGATGCATGCTTTTGGGGTCAACATCATAAACTTTTAAACACGATGCTTGTTAAACTTATTGAAGCTAGTACATACGAATGCTATAGACTTGTAAACGTTGAAAACAGTAAACTAAAGCTATGATGAAGGATGAATCGAATGGTAGGTAAAATGCTTAATTATCATTAACAGCAATGTCCTATGCGACTTAGTATGTGGTGGGATGTTGGCTAGGGCTTGTCCCTTACATATGCCCTATATATAAGCATACCGAGTTGGATGATACAGGTGTTAATGAGGTTAAGGTTTTATCAGAAGAGGTTTGCTAAAACTATTTTCAACTTATAAACTTTATGAACTCACCAACCGTTGTGTTGACTTGATCTTTTTACATGCTTTCTCAGGTAACGCACAGGAATAGGCTTAAGCTTTTGGATTGCATACTAGGATGCCAGTTAGCAGACCTAGTATACTTTGGAGAAGCACATGTTTTGCTATGGAAGCTATACACTTTTGATATCTTGTACAGTTACAAGATATAAACATGATATTCTTTTGATAGGTTTACCTAGTTAAATTGCAGGACATTGATAATGTAATTTAACTTTGTAACCCTAATTATCATTTGATTGTGCTTTAGTTATTCTTAAACATTGATGCTATGTAAACAATCTGATCATCACGATTATCACCCGCGATATCACGCCCCGGGAACCTTCCGCCCGACGGGGACTTCGATCCAACCCCGCCGGCTCGTGGTGTGACAGATTGGTATCAGAGCTCAAGGTTATAGAGAATAATAGGTCATTACATAAATGGTTTGGCCTAGACTATAACTTAGGGACCCACATGTAGAGAACTTAAGACTTAAGCTTGCATTATGTTTTCTGCATTCGATCACTGCACTAACCAAATTCCTTTGGTTATGATCAGAATGCCGCCTAGAAAACAACCGACTCCGGTGCCTACTACACAGACTTCTGCCCCACACTCTTCGACACCTTCACCTGCGGATTCACCACCGCCACCTCCTCCTCCTCCGCCTCCTCCACACTCTCCATCACCAGGCTCAAGCAATGTTCAGCAAATTGATCCTGCTACTATCGCCTTGGCGACACTACTGAGCACTCAACTGACTAGTCAATTGAAGGATGTCATCCCAGAGATGATTAATAGGATTCAAAGTCATGGCAACAACTCGGGCCATACCACAGGGGAAGCTAGTGGAAACACTAGCCACACCTCAGACTGCTCCTACAAGTCCTTTGTAGGATGCAAACCACCTAGCTTTACTGGAGTCGAGGGAGCTGTCGGACTAATTCAATGGCTCGAGAAAATGGAGAACACTTTGGACATAAGTAGTTGTCCGGAACATCACAAAGTGCGCTATGCAGCTGGATCTTTCAGCAAACGAGCTTTGACATGGTGGAACGCGCAGATCAGAACTAAGGGAAGAGACGAAGCAATGGCAATGCCCTGGGCAGAGTTCAAACTTCTTTTGAGGAACGAGTTCTGTCCGAAACATGAACTGCAACAACTAGAGATTGAGCTCTCGAACCACGTGATGAGGGGATCCGATCACATGACTTTCACCACACGCTACCATGAGTTAGTAGCTTTGGTGCCAGAGATGGTGCCAACTTTGGAAAAGTTGATTGACAGATATGTAGCTGGATTACCCTCCTGCATACAGAGTATTGTGCTGGCTGCAAATCCTGCTACTTTAGAGTCAGCCATTGCTCTTTCAGCTAAACTTACTAAAGTAATGGTGAAGTCTGGAGTTCTGAAAGATGACACAGGGAAATCCAAGGAAGCAGCAACAAAGAAGCCCGAACAACATCAAATAAAGAAGCAAAAGGTCATCGGAAACTATGCAGTTGCTACACCTCTGAGACAAGTCCCTGCAGTACCTGTCAACCCTACACCCAAAAACTATGTGGGAATGCATCCTCAGTGCATACACTGCAGATTTCATCATCCTACTACGGTGCCATGCAGGCAATGCAACAACTGTGGCCGACTAGGTCACCGGACTCAACAATGCCGTGCTCCAGTCACACAAGCTACAAACAACGCCGCAGTAGCAATTCCTCCACCACAGAATCCTGACAATCATAACAACAACAATCGAGGATGTTATAACTACGGAGAATTTGGTCATTTCTCCAGGGACTGCCCGAAAAGAGTACAACAAGGAGCACCAGCACCTCGTGGGAGGGCATTCATGATTGGAGCCGCTGCAGCACGCCAAGACCCGGAGACGGGTACTGGTATGTAGTATCTCCTCACTCATAAGACTTCATTTTATGTCGATACTAGTAAGAATAAGAAATTATCTTATTCCTATTAGTACGATCACACGAGTATTCCATGGAACTTAGGAATTCTTCTATTCCGATAAAGGTTAAGAAATAATTCTTAGTTGATGCACATAACCTATGTAGGAAACCATAGCTAACACTAAAATTGTGTAACAACTGATGCTCAAAACACCGGTTAGTTTGAACAATGAAGTGTTAGAGCCACACAAGGATTAAGCAAGCAATAACGATAAGACAGCTATGAACAATAAGACTAGCAAAACTTTGAGGCTATATGTAGGAAAATCCCAAACGCAACCTAGAGTTAATCTGGGAACGTAAGGATATCACATTGACCAAAGTTTACCCATTGTTATAGAAAGAGTAGTATCCGATAATAACTTTTAAATTTCGGGACGAAATTTCTCTAACAAGGGGAGACTGTAACATCAGTGCCGGACGCGTGCCGGAACAGTGATCGTAACAGTAAACATGTACAGTGATTCAGGTACACATTTCGTTAAACTATGTTTAGACTAATTATACATTTGATTATCATGAAACTATTAAACGATTGTCTGAATCTGACTAAAACCTTAGGGTTTAACAGTCAGAAAAACATGTCAGACAACACAGTATTGAAACACGAATACATGATGTGATATTAGTTGTATAAACGTATGTGAGGTCTAACGAAACGAAACTAAAGCGGTTATTGTTGCGGAATGCTAAACCGACGAGTTATTCGTACAGGTGACGATCTGTACTAATGATTCTGGTAGTTTAACGTTCTGAAATAATGACTTAACAATAGATAACAAGAATCAGAAAGTCAAACCGTCGACGTGTTCGTTCGAATGACGATTCGAACGAATACGCGCGATGGCGACGCGATCTGACGAAACGATAACGAAAACAAATAACGATACGAACGATAATAATTTTAAAGAAATATTATATTTCTTATTTTACAATTTTGAAACTCATCATAAAATAATTTAAATTTAATTATTTCATTATATCGCGAATAAATTTAACGAAGCGCGAAAATTAATTAAACGCGCAAAAATAACGGGTTTCGACGAATAAATTTATTAAACGAAATTTAAAATATTTATTAAAATTTAAATAATAATTTAATTTATAAGAATAGCCTTTTATGTTAAATACGAAAAATACGCGTAAATTTCCGGTTACGCGACGAAAACGCGAACCGAGCAACCAAAACGGACCCGGATACCACACGGGATATATAAATGATAAATGAGAAGTTATTTCTCATTTCAAACCCATCTCCTTCACCTCTCTCCTCAAAATCCGGCCAAGCACCACCACCTCCACAACCCACCTTCAAGAGACCATAACTTGCTCGTTTCTAGCCCGATTTGGGTGATTCTTTCGCCCACGTGAAGCCCTCGACATCCTCTACATAGAAGTACAACAGATCGGAGCTGTTACTCACTGAAAAACAAGGTATAATGAAGAGAAAAATCTGGATTTTAGGGTTTTCATTCATCTTGTTCGGCTACCTGTATGCATATCCACACACATAGCCGGTCGATCTTCTCATCGTTGTAGTCACACTCTCGAAACACCACTGACATGGGGGCAGTTCCATGACACCACCAACCTTGATGGGGGTTGCAGGTTCGTAAACCACCACTGTGAACGAACCCTTCTAAGGGTGGCGAACCCTGTTGCAGCCATGCCGAACCCGCTACTCACTTCAGCCGACGAACCCCGACGCACCCTCAACCTGAGCCACGAACCCACGCTGTTTAGACACAACCGAACCTTCTGCTGGATCCACTCCCGAACCCTACATTCCAGCAGCGAACCTATTGTATACGAACCTTGCTCAGCCGACTTCTGAGAGCCGAACCCAGAAGTGCCGAACCATCTTTAGAGACCACCGAACCTTATGGCATTCACGAACCTTGGTCGCACATACAGGTTGGAGAACCTTGGGTTACCGGACTTGTGTGCCACTGAGAGCCTTCATTTGAACCAAACCTAAGACCCGTGGACACATGGGAGGCAGATCCAGCAATGTATTAGGTTGATGCCGGTGGATCTGAGACGTGATAATCGACTAAGTAACCCATGCACATCTGGACCAACATTAGAAACCCAACTATTCTAGCCCAACATAATTGTTCCAGGCCCAGCCATGTTTTGGCCCAAGTCGGTTTAGCCCCACATTTAGACCATTTTGTTATACTTCAGTCGACCTAAAATTTTTAAAACCAATATCATTAAACTGGTCCAATGGTTTACAAGTGGTCTAGATAATTATAATCAGTCCATTAATTAGCCCAATAACACTTATGCAGGCCCAGTAGCTTTATGTGGCAAATAGCCCATAAAATCGGCCCACTTGCATTTTGTTGTGAACCACTTGTGACAACCGGCCCAACAGGCCCATCATTCCTTAACCGGCCCACTTCTATCAAGTGTGGCCTAAGTTGTTTGTCAGGGCCCAATACATGTTCCTTCTTGGCCCAACAACACCTACTTGGCCCAATCCTTCCATTGAGCCCAACTCTACGGGCCATTCCTTTGTTACGGCCCAAAGGATTTCGGATAGGCCCAATTACATCTATTTCGGCCCAATCACACCTAGAACAACCCTTCGGCCCATGTAGCTTGTTTCTAAAACCATAATAGGCCCACTAATATGTGAGGCCACGTATTGCCTAAGCCCAATGTTAACACGAATGACTTATAAGATTATCCGGCTCAATGGATGTTAAGTAATTTTTAGACACTTAAATGAGCGTGGAAAATTATGACAACAAAGAACCAACACTTTGGTGAAACAAACATTTTTTTTTTAGTATTTGTTATAGAACGATAACAAGTGTTAGACAAGTTGCATGAAATGTTAAAAATCTTAAATAACAACTTGTGGTTGATGAACAAGTATGACATCTTTAACAAAGAAGAATTGGAGCCGGATAATAAACAAGATTCCTAAGTGTTAGTCAACTTTAGGACTAACACTTACGGGTACAACAAATTTCTACAAACTTATACTTATAAAGTACAACATCATGAAATCAATACAGGAGCGTGAACATTAAATCAAGTGCAAACAAAGAGAGCGTGCCTTCTTATTCTACTTAAGTCAAGCACTTCGGACCTAAGGTGAGTTCATTTGTCCCTTTTCAAATTTATTTGTTTTACTTCGGGACTGAGAAGCATGTTAAACATTTTCCTAAAACTCTTGAAATGTTATTTATGTTTTAAACATAAACATGATACTTATGTTGAAACTTATGCTAGAACTTAGAATACTTGAAAAGCAATAGCCTTGAAACTTATACTTAAAAATTGAGGCTTGAAAACATATGTGGGATGCTTAGGAGACTTGATACTTATGCTACAACAATATGCTTAAAACTTGGTGATTGATGCCTATGTTGCAAACTAGAAGTTTAATTTATTCTTACACTATATTCCTAAACTATATTCTTAAACTATATTCTTGAAGCTTATGCTATAAACTATATTCTTAAACTATACTCTTACTACTTATGCTTTAAGCTATATTCTTAAACGCTACTCTTGATGCTTACGCTGTAAACTATATTCTTAAACCATACGCTTGAAGCTTATGCTATAAACTATATACTTAAACTAGATGCTTAACATTTATGCTATAAACTATATGCTTAAAACTACGGATGCTTTAAACCTTTTGAAAGCTATAAACTTGTTATGCAAAAGCAACGGTTTGGCCTCTCAGTGCTTGCCTCTCCGGTTGCTAAACTTAAAAGCTATAAACTTGTTATGCAAAAGCAACGGTTTGGCCTCTCAATGCTTGCCTCTCCGGTTGCTAAACTTAAAAGCTATAAACTTGTTATGCAAAAGCAACGTTTTGGCCTCTCAGTGCTTGCCTCTCCGGTTGCTAAACTTAAAAGCTATAAACTTGATAAGCTAAAACAACGGTTTGGCCTCTCAGTGCTTGCCTCTCCGGTTGTTAAACATTGGATGCTATAAACTATTGACTATGGAAGAACAATAGTTGGTCTCTCAGTGCTTGCCTTCATGTGTTCTTCCTAGTCGGGACTTGAAGAACAATAGTTGGTCTCTCAGTGCTTGCCTTCATGTGTTCTTCACAGTCGGGACTAGAAGGCACCTATTATGGTCTATCAGTGCTTGCCATAGGGTGACCTTTATAGTCGGGACTTGAGGGGTGGACTTATGGCCTCTCAGTGCTTGCCATACAGTGATTCCTCAATGTCCACTCATGCTATAAACTTAAACATAATGCTAAAGCTATAAACGAAATGGAGGGTAGGTAAAACGCTTAATTATCATTAATACCAATGTCCTATGCGACTTAGTATGTGGTGGGATGTTGGCTAGGGCTTGTCCCTTACATATGCCCTATATATAAGCATACCGAGTTGGATGATACAGGTGGTGTTAATGAGATTAAGGTTGTTACCCAGGGGATGCATGCTTTTGGGGTCAACATCATAAACTTTTAAACACGATGCTTGTTAAACTTATTGAAGCTAGTACATACGAATGCTATAGACTTGTAAACGTTGAAAACAGTAAACTAAAGCTATGATGAAGGATGAATCGAATGGTAGGTAAAATGCTTAATTATCATTAACAGCAATGTCCTATGCGACTTAGTATGTGGTGGGATGTTGGCTAGGGCTTGTCCCTTACATATGCCCTATATATAAGCATACCGAGTTGGATGATACAGGTGTTGTTAATGAGGTTAAGGTTTTATCAGAAGAGGTTTGCTAAAACTATTTTCAACTTATAAACTTTATGAACTCACCAACCGTTGTGTTGACTTGATCTTTTTACATGCTTTCTCAGGTAACGCACAGGAATAGGCTTAAGCTTTTGGATTGCATACTAAGATGCCAGTTAGCAGACCTAGTATACTTTGGAGAAGCACATGTTTTGCTATGGAAGCTATACACTTTTGATATCTTGTACAGTTACAAGATATAAACATGATATTCTTTTGATAGGTTTACCTAGTTAAATTGCAGGACATTGATAATGTAATTTAACTTTGTAACCCTAATTATCATTTGATTGTGCTTTAGTTATTCTTAAACATTGATGCTATGTAAACAATCTGATCATCACGATTATCACCCGCGATATCACGCCCCGGGAACCTTCCGCCCGACGGGGACTTCGATCCAACCCCGCCGGCTCGGGGTGTGACAATTTACAAGAGTGTAAACAACCATCATACTGTGGATTTGGTGATCTACAAATGTGTAGACATTAAATTGGTAATGTACAGGCTTTGATTCACAAGGTGTGTGAACAAAAGATGATCTACAAGAGTGTAGACATCAAATTTCAAGAGTCAAATTGTTTAAGTTGACTTTTGGAAATATGATGCACAATTGGAGTTTTGTGTGCACATAGGTGCTGTGTTAAGTGATAAGGGTTGTACATGAATGATAGATGAGAATGTCTATCTAGGCAGACGAATAACGCGAATGATAAGTCATTCGGTTGCGGTGGTGTGTTAAATACATTATACATGAGGTTTGACTTTAAAAAAAAAGTCAGAGTTATACCTATTTGTAAAGAAATAGGATATTTATTATATGTAGAAATACACTTGAGTGTATGATTTGGTTTGGATGAAGAAAGTCAAAATAAATAATCAATTGTAAATTGATTATGTAAAATCATGTATAATGATCATGTTTATCTAAGGGTAAATGTTCAATTATGATTGAAATATATGTTAGAGAAGTGGTGTCTAGGCATGGTGTGCCAGTGACGATTAATTTGGATCGAGACACTTGATTTACTTCTCATTTCTGGAAAAATTTCCAGGGAGAATTAGGATTGTTGATAGGCACAGCGTATCATCCTCAGATTGATGGTCAAAGTGAAAGGACCATTTAAACGTTGGAGGATTTGTTACGAGCGTGTATAATTAATTTTGGGGGTAGTTGGGATGATTAATTACCTTTAGCAGTGTTCTCATACAATAACGTTTATCATTCCAGTATTGGAATGCCTCCATATGAAATGTTGTATGGGAGGAAATGTTGTACTCCTGTGTTGAGGAGAAGTTGGGTAATGAGAACTGGCAAATAAAAAGGTAGTTAAAGTAACAAATGAACGTATAGATTAGATTCTAGTTCATTTAAAGGCGGTATAGGACCGTCAGAATTCCTATGTTGATAAGCATAGGAGGATTATTGAGTTCCAGGTGAGAGATATTGTGTTGTTAAAAGTCTCAATGTGGAAAGGTGTGATACGTTTTTGAAAACAAGGGAAGTTAAGTCACGTTTTATCGAACCATTCAGAATTATAGCTCGGATAGGTAATGTTGCTTATCGCTTGGAGCTACCAGAGGAAATTGAATGGTATACATGATACTTTTCATGTGTTATATCTAAGAAAATGTCAGGCTAATGAATCGGTTTACATGCCACTAGAAGATTTGGAAATTTTGACAAGTCGAAATATGTGGAACAGCCGATAACTATATTGACAGGAAAGTCAACCAGTTGAGAAACAAATCCCTGAACCAGGTGAAGGTTCAATGGAATAATATAAGTGGATTTGACGCCATGTGGGGGTCAGAAGATGAGATGAAGAATTCTATTCTTTTCTTTTAATGTCTGAGCGGTTTCGAGGACGAAACCTTTATAAGGAGGGGAGATTTGTAACGACCCGTTTTTAATAAAATGAAATGTAATTGCTATAATCATTAATTGAACGATTGTGACGGTTACTATGACAACTCAAAATTCTCAGGTTAGAATCATAACTCGAGAATGAAGAGAATGAGTGTAAGCGAAATCACGAAACGAGGCTCTGATTTCAAGATACGCTAAGTTGAAGATAGCGTTAAATAAGAGATCATATATTTTGAATTTTTCAGGTCTTGAAATTATAACCATTGGAAAGAGCTCGAAAAATCGTGAACGTGGGCGAAAACGGCGCGTAAAACGGAGTTCGTATGCTCCCGGAATCGCGAAAACAAAATTGGAAACTAACTAAGGCGGCGGAGGTACGCGAAGGAAATCCTCCGCGGTACGCGACGGACCAGAACGCATAAATATCTGATTTTCATGATCAGATTTCATTTCTGGTCGATCAACTCGACTTCCAGACGCCTAAACTCAAACTTTTACCCCCAAATCTCAGTTTTGAAGCCATCCAAACATCCGGATCAAGTTAGGAAACGTTTCTACAAGTCCTGATCTTCATTTCTATCCGAGAAATCCGTCCGAAAGGGTAACGATTTGACCTCTTCTATTAGTTTGATAGAATATGAGTTAGATCTAGATTTTAATAATGATATCATGGTTATTGTTGTTGATTATTGCCTAGTTGATAACTAGGGATTGTTAGAAACGAAGAAATTGATATTTGGTTGGTGAAATCTTCGTTTTGAAGACGGGATGATGTCCGGTTGTTACGAAACCCATATCATAGTGTGATAACTAGTAGGATGGGTTGAATATGATTTTAAATAAATTATGGATTATAATCCATAGATTAAATGATGATTTTGATAAATTGATGTTAAAATTATTAATAGTTATGATCTTAAATAAAAATTAATCAATAAAAGTAATTAAAGATCGTAACTAATATAATTGAACATCAATTATTTGATAAAGTGCCTAACAGAGGCATGAAATGTGATTAATTGTGATAATTGACTAAAACTTGCTAAAGATAGTAAGATAAAGTCAATTATGTAATAAACTGACTTTGAGAAAGTCAAACCAGTCAAGTGCGTTGAACTTGATTATATGAGTTATATGTATTGAGTATAGTTTTATATGTGTGAATATGCAACTAGGTATTGACGGTGAAAGTCAAGGGATAAGCCACAGAAGTGGAAAAGAGGTTGTAGGAAGTGAACAACCGTATGAACCAGGTAAGTAACCCAACTTACTGTAACATTACATATAAGTAATAGAAAGAGACTACTTGCGTATTTGATATATGTGAATAATGTTAAATTTGTGATTGAAACTATGGGATGAGAAATCCTTTAGTTTGTGTTTGTTAAGTTTCAATGGGAAACGTATATGCAATATATTTGCATTAGAATAACCGGATGACCCGGTGATTGATTAATATGATTTGGTGTTTATAAAATAATGGGGCATAACTTGATTAATGAATCTAATGGAATTATAAGACCTTTGAGAAGGCATTATTAGTTTCAAAACGAATGTTATGCTTGTGTGGTGTGCATAATATAAATGCATTAAAGTTTAGCCGGATGAGCCGGTGAAATTGATTTAATTGTTGAACCACAAATGTGTGGCTAACCGGTTAATCCAGGAACTAAATTGTTGAACCACAAATGTGTGGCTAACCGGTTAATTCTGGAATTGAATTAAATATGACTCCACAATGGTGGATAGCCAGAGGTGCTGGCAATTGTCTAGATGGAAGTACCGGTGGGTGAACATCTTAGACTTGATAAATATGAATCCACAATGGTGGATAGCCAGAGGTGCTGGCAATTGTCTAGATGGAAGTACCGGTGGGTGAACATCTTAGACTTGATAAATATGACTCCACAATGGTGGATAGCCAGAGGTGCTGGCAATTGTCTAGATGGAAGTACCGGTGGGTGAACATCTTAGACTTGATAAATATGACTCCACAATGGTGGATAGCCAGAGGTGCTGGCAATTGTCTAGATGGAAGTACCGGTGGGTGAACATCTTAGACTTGATAAATATGACTCCACAATGGTGGATAGCCAGAGGTGCTGGAAATTGTCTAGATGGAAGTACCGGTGGGTGAACATCTTAGACTTGATAAATATGACTCCACAATGGTGGATAGCCAGAGGTGCTGGCAATTGTCTAGATGGAAGTACCGGTGGGTGAACATCTTAGACTTGATAAATATGACTCCACAATGGTGGATAGCCAGAGGTGCTGGCAATTGTCTAGATGGAAGTACCGGTGGGTGAACATCTTAGACTTAATAAATATGACCCCACAATGGTGGATAACCAGAGGTGTTGGCAATTGTCTAGATGGAAGTACCGGTGGGTGAACATCTTAGACTTAATTAATATGACTCCACAATGGTGGATAGCCAGAGGTGCTGGCAATTGTCTTAGATGGAAGTACCGGTGGGTGAACATCTTAAGACTTGAATTAATTATGATATCACAAATGTGTGAATAGTCAGATGTGCTGATAAATAGCTATGGTGGAAGTACAGAAATGTGAACACCATAGTGTAATTTTGATTAAATTATTGTGAACTATAGTTGATGATTGGTAATGTGATATTATTACCTGGTGAGAGTCAATTCGAATAGAAATGACTCAGTTTAAATATTGATTGTGAAAAATGTATTTATACATTTTGTTATTGAGAAACCATTGGGGTTACTTACTTAGTTCATACGAACTAATTGTGACTTATATGTGATGTTACAGGTCAAAGATAGATATGCACTGGGCCATCAGATCGGGCACGTTGTAAAGGAGAACCAAACGTTATGTAAATCTTTGGTGAGATTAAATTTAAACACACCAGTTTTTATTAATCATAAATGTAAATGATTGAAATTAAGTGTGTTTAACTTATAAAAATGAAATTTCACGCTTCCGAACATAAATTTTTGATAAAGTTTAAACTGGGACCAAGATTAGACATGTGTAATCGTGTGTAAGGTTTGGGTGTTACAACAATTAACCCCACAAGTAATAGAATAATACAAGGATCAGATTTAATTATCTAAATTCCTTAATTCATCGAGGGTCTATCAATACTTCGGTTTGATAACTAAACCCCTCTTACTATATTATTCTACATATGACTACACATCGGACAAGTTGGATAATTGGGAAATGGATATCTTTAGTTGTATCGCAAATGGTGTGAAACTTGGCTGAGTATGTGGTGGGATAACGTCTGGGCTTGACCCTTTCGTGATTCCCTATATATAAGCATACTTAATCAGGTGATACACTACTTGTACATATAACTAAGGAGAGGCCATTGGGTGGACAGGTGAATCAAGTATTACAAGTAACAAGTATGACATTGTGGATGTGTGTATGATCAATTCAATGATTTCCATTACTAAACTTATGAACTCACCAACCTAGTGTTGACTTTGTTTAAATGCATGTTTTCTCAGGTGACGAACAGGCGTAGATACATATGTGCAAGTGCTAAGCTAGTGGACTTTTAGAAGACCTAGCTTACTTTTGACTGCATACTTTAGGAATGACAAAACAGTGAATCACTTTTGTATATCTTGTACAGATCAAGATATAAACTCATTGATTCTTTTGATTAGATTTACTTAGTTAAATTATGTTGTACAATGTAATTTAACTTTGTAATTCTATTTCATGTCATGATTAGCATTTCTCATTTATATCTCATGTGCTATGTAACAATCTGATCATTTGATTATCACTCAAAGATATCGCGCCCCGGGAACCTTCCGCCTGACGGGAAAACACGATCCATTCCCGCCGGCCCGGGGTGTGACAAATCGGCATACTTTTGTACTTGTGATACGTGAATAAGGTATGGATACCATACCCTCACCTCATAGTGTTTCTGGTATGTCACGTTTCTTGTACGGATTTTCTTTTCGTCACTTATAGTATTGTTCTATTCATTTCATTAATAGCACCGTTTGGTTGACGAGAATCCGTTCGATCTATATCTGATTTGTTACGCATGCGATATAATCAATCAATTGTATTCATTATCGCATGTTCTATTATCTTGATGTATCAGATTATTTCATACGACCATTGTTTAGATATTTGACTGTCTTTTATTCGTAAGTTGTTTCAAATACGATACGCGAGCAAGCCTCCGGTAGGTGATTCTACCGGTGCGTCATTGGGGCATCAATGGCGTAGCACTTTCCATGACGGTGTGACTGGTTCACGGCGTCTCTATTTAGTACTATGATAGTACAATTGTGCACCCACTGAATTTTGAAGAGGCGTATGGCCTGGTCCTAGGATAATTGTTTTGATTTGGTGAGTGTTGGTGTCTGCCCACATACAGCTCACAATTTGGTACATTAGCCCGACGGGTCTGAGTACTCTATTTGTTTTGTTTTGTGATCAAAATGGGTATCTTCTTACCATATGACTTATTTGATTATGTATTCGTTCTGATTAACTAAAATTGTTAGTCGTATGGTTAGTTCGTTCTGAAATTCGTTATCATATGTTATCTTATGATCATTATAATTTTAATACTTCCGCTGACTTTGCCACTACTGTCTTTTGTCACTTTTGTAATCGTTTACCTTTTTCCTATTTCACTGTCAATACTATTGTTCTTCCGTTAGATTTGATTCTGGGTTTTGGTTAGTATTTTTAGATGATCTAATTTCACAGTTAAAAAGATCAGACAAATATATATTCATAAAGTAAACTGATGATAACTAAACATACTTAAGGCTCCAGTTTACTATACATGTTTCGAAGACATGAACAAGACTTAATGTGTTTATACCTATGTTGTTGATTTAAACAAGAGTCATCAAAACTCATTTGTATCATACGGATGGTTGATCTACAAATTCAAGATTTCAAAGTATTTACATCAAATATTACTTTAGCAATAGTATCACAAGCTATATTCGGAACACTTGAATTGAAATTTTGTAATTTACGTAAACCATCATAAATTATACTAATTTGGATAATGGATAAAAGACGTTATATGACAAAAAGATTTATTATTTCGTTCTCAAATAAGCAAGTGAGTTAATCAAGAATATGTATATTTATATATATATATATTGAAAATAAAGTGAATTTGTGATTCACGCATGTTTCTTTATAATGTTGAAAATCTACCAATCTTAACTTAAAAACAAAATGAAAGATGGTATTAATTTCGTTTAATCATGAATATGACGACATTGTAGGAATTGTGGCGTTTTTAGTAAATCGGCATACTTTTGTACGTGTGATACGTGAATAAGGTATGGATACCATACCCTCACCTCATAGTGTTTCTAGTATGTCACGTTTCTTGTACGGATTTTCTTTTCGACATTTATAGTACTGTTCTATTCATTTCATTAATAGCACCGTTTGGTTGACGAGAATCCGTTCGATCTATATCTGATTTGTTACGCATGCGTTATAATCAATCAATTGTATTCATTATCGCATGTTCTATTATATTGATGTATGAGATTATTTCATACGACCATTGTTTAGATATTTGACTGTCTTTTATTCATAAGTTGTTTCAAATCCGATACCCGAGCAAGCCTCCGGTAGGTGATTCTACCGGTGCGTCATTGGGGCATCAATGGCGTAGCACTTTCCATGACGGCGTGACTGGTTCACGGCGTCTCTATTTAGTACTATGATAGTACAATTGTGCACCCACTGAATTTTGAAGAGACGTATGGCCTGGTCCTAGGATAATTTTTTTGATTTGGTGAGTGTTGGTGTCTGCCCACATACAGCTCACAATTTGGTACATTAGCCCGACGGGTCTGAGTACTCCATTAGTTTTGTTTTGTGATCAAAATGGGTATCTCCTTACCATATGACTTATTTGATTATGTATTCGTTCTGATTAACTAAAATTGTTAGTCGTATGGTTAGTGCGTTCTGAAATTCGTTATCATATGTTATCTTATGATAATTATAATTTTAATACTTCCGCTGACTTTGCCACTACTGTCTTTTGTAACTTTTGTAATCGTTTACCTTTTTCCTTTTTCACCGTCAATACTATTGTTCTTCCGTTAGATTTGATTTTGGGTTTTGGTAAGTATTTTTTTATGATCTAATTTCATAGTTAAAAAGATCAGACAAATATATATTCATAAAGTAAACTGATGATAATTAAACATACTTAAGGCTCCAGTTTACTATACATGTTTCGAAGACATGAACAAGAATTAATGTGTTTATGCCTATGTTGTTGATTTAAACAACAGTCATCAAAACTCATTTGTATCATACCGATGCTTGATATACAAATTCAAGATTTCAAAGTATTTACATCAAATATTACTTTAGCAATAGTATCACAAGCTATATTTGGAACATCTGAATTGAAAGTTTGTAATTTACGTAAACCATCATAAATTATACTAATTTGGATAATGGATAAAAGACGGTATATGACAAAAAGATTTATTATTTCGTTCTCAATTAAGCAAGTGAGTTAATCAAGAATATGTATTTATATATATATTGAAAATAAAGTGAATTTGTGGTTCACGTATGTTTCTTTATAATGTTGAAAACCTACCAATCTTAACTTAAAAACAAAATGAAAGATGGTATTAATTTCGTTTAATCATAAATATGACGACATTGTAGGAGTTGTGGCGTTTTAGTAAATCGGCATACTTTTGTATTTGTGATACGTGAATAAGGTACGGATATCATACCCTCACCTCATAGTGTTTCTGTTATGTCACGTTTCTTGTACGGAGTTTCTTTTCGTCACTTATAGTATTGTTCTATTCATTTCATTAATTGCACCGTTTGGTTGACGAGAATCCGTTCCATCTATATCTGATTTGTTCCGTATGCGATATAATCAATCAATTGTATTCATTATCGCATGTTCTATTATATTGATGTATGAGATTATTTCATACGACCATTGTTTAGATATTTGACTGTCTTTTATTCGTAAGTTGTTTCAAATCCGATTCCCGAGCAAGCCTCCGGTAGGTGATTCTACCGGTGCGTCATTGGGGCATCAACGCCGTAGCACTTTCCATGATGGTGTGACTGGTTCACGGCATCTTTATTTAGTACTATGATAGTACAATTATGCACCCACTGAATTTTGAAGAGACGTATGGCCTGGTCCTAGGATAATTGTTTTGATTTGGTGAGTGTTGGTGTCTGCCCACATACAGCTCACAATTTGGTACATTAGCCCGACGGGTCTGAGTACTCCATTAGTTTTGTTTTGTGATCAAAATGGGTATCTCCTTACCATATGACTTATTTGATTATGTATTCGTTCTGATTAACTACAATTGTTAGTCGTATGGTTAGTTCGTTCTGAAATTCGTTATCATATGTTATCTTATGATCATTATAATTTTAATACTTCCGCTGACTTTGCCACTACTGTCGTTTGTCACTTTTGTAATCGTTTAGCAAGTATTCACGTGTTTCAAGCATTCCAAGTATATCAAGTATTCACATGTTTTCAAGTATATCACACATATAAGTATTTCTAAGCATATAAGTGTTCAAGCTAAGTTTAAGTAAGTAATTGTAAGTGTAAAACAATTTAACACTTTACTAAGCGTGTAAAACATTAACTTTCTGAAATAATTATAGAGTGTATTAGTGTTTAGTATAAGTATTTCCAAAGCCTTAACATTGGGTAAGTAGTTAAACTTAGAGTTTATAAGTTAAACCTCAATTGTATAGTTTAAGCACATATCTTATAGCATAAGTATTTAACTCAAAGTTTAAGTATTAAGTTTATATCATAAACGTTTATTTAGCATAAAGTTTAGGCTTCAAATCTATATTGTAAGCCTCAAGTATATAGTTTAAACTTCTCATTTGTAGTATAAGTATCAAGTTTATAGTTTCTCAAAATATACTAGTTTCCCGTTTGATCACCAAGTGTTTGTATAATGTAAATAAGTATAAAGTAAATAGCATTAGCGATTTACACTATATCCTTAGTCTTTGTTTTTCCAAACAAGCATTTTAAATATGTGTAAGAGCATTTAATAAACATTTCAATAATTGTTTAACATGCTTCTCAGTCCCGAAGTAAAACAAAAAGGTTTGAAAAGGGACAAATGAACTCACCTTGTGTTTGAAGTGGTTGACTTAGCTTAAAAGAAGAATGCACGCGCTCTTCGTTGGGTTTGTTGTTGTACTCACGCTCATGTATTGGTTTCATGTGTTTGTATCTTATAAGCATTTGTTTGTAAGAATTCATTGTGCGTGTGTGTATTAGTGTTAGCCCTAAAGTTGGCTAACACAGTGAGTCTCGGTCTTTATTTGGTCCTTGTCCCATTGTCATAAATTTCACTAATGCTTAACCATTTAGTTGCCTTGTTAATCATTTGTATCACATAGTTCTTTGTACCTACTTAAGTGTTTAATTTAGTTTTAGAGTTAAAACTCTTCAGGTTGTTCTTGTTAAATAAAAGTAGTTATTGCATAGTTAATAACTAGCCATGCCACTATTCTTGTAAAATGGAGGTTTTAAGTTTTATGATTTCGTCATCACCAACTTCCATTACCCTTATGATTATTAAATCAATATCCCATGCATATGATCTACCTTAGTTAGTTCCAATTGAGCTACATTAGTTATGTGGGCCAATACATGGGTCTACCAATGACCATGGACCGAATGAAAATACTCCGGGTCTAAAAACCCCGAGAGGGGCCGAGAGTGTGACATGGTCCAAGTCGATGGTCCAATTGATATTTCTGTGGGCCGGGGAAGGGTGTGGGCCGGAGGATACATGGGCAGTGGCTGCATTTCATGGGCCAACTAGTTAAGTGGGCTGAACCAAGTGATATTGGGCCAAGAGCAGGTATATGGGCCGTGCATGAATGATGTGGGCCATTCGAATTTGTGTGGGCTACAAGGTAATCATGGTCACACCCAACATGTTGGGCTGAAAAAATTTGATTGGGCCGAAGATGGTGCTATGGGCCACCTACTAAAACTTAAACCGATCGATGGAACCTGTTTCTTCCCCAGCGAACCCTTGTGTCAACAGTGGCTAGGTTCGGCCAAGATATGTCCCCAGCGAACCCATGGGTTCGGTGGAGGGTTCGGCTAACAACAGTGGGTTCGTGGGTTGAAGACTAAAAGGACTGGGTTCGTCTAGAGGATCACCGCCATGCAAGGTTCGCCGGAGAAAAAGGGTTCATCCAGGTGGCAAGCAGGGTTCGCAACTTGCTTGCCTAGGAGGGTTCGGGACCAACAAGGTTCGGCTCCAAGATGAAAAGGTTCGTGAGTATCACCTTCGGCCAAGCATAGTTCGCTGCACAGGAGGTTGGGTTCGGCTGATGGCCTACAGGGTTCGCCGGTCACTGGTTCGTTTGTGGAGGGTTCGTTCCCTTCTGGTTCGTGACATGGAGAAGGTTCGGTGGTAGGTGTAACTTGGAAGGGTTCGGCTGTTACTTGGGCACAAAGGTTCGGCCATTAGCTCAGGTTCGGCCGCCCCTTCTTTTCCAGCTTCTCTCACGAACCCTACCTGCAACATCACCATTTTCGAACTATAATCCGTGCAAGGTTGTTCCATGGGTTGACATACACGCTAGGATGTTGCCTAAGTGTGAGTTTAGGGTGTAAAGGTCCTAAACCGGTCATGTGTGTGTGTGGGTCGAACAAACACAACAATACAATGAAAACCCTAACGTTTTTCAGCCTTTCGAAGCTCATACCTCTAAATCAGCCGGGCGAACTTCCAGATCGGTTGTACTTCCGTGTAGAGGGAGTCGAGAGCTTCGCGTGGGCACCAAGAACGCCCGATTTCGTCTCCAAACGAGTGAGTTATGGTGATTTGAAGGTGATGAACTTAGAGAGAGAGAGAGATTTCGTAAGAGAGAGTTTAGAGAGAGAGAGAGATGTGTCAAATGAAAGAAAAGTGTTCTTTCAACGTTTATATACCCCGAGGGTATTCGGGTTTGTTTCATTTGCTCGGTTTTCGTCTCCGTTGCGTTTCCGGATCGTAACGCGTGTAATTTCGTAATTTAAGTTAAAGACTTATTTTGAAATGTTTGGAAGTTATTTATTTCTAATAATGTGTTTAAATATTATTTACTTGAATTATCTGTCGTAAATTATTATTTTTACGCGTTTCCTTATTTATTTGCGTATTTTGCTTTACGCGCCTTAAATTAAAATAGTTTCGTTTTAATTTATTTCTGATGAGTTTCAAAATTGTAAAACAGGAAATGTTATATTTCCTTAAATTTATTTTCGTTCGATTCGTCTTCGTTTTCGTTTCGTCAGAAAATGTCACTTACGCGCGTTTTCGTACAGAGCGCTAACTGTACGAACACGATCGTACATTTCACTTTCTGATTTTGTTTTCTACTTTTTAGTCATCGTTTCACATCATTAAACTATCAGATCTATTCGTACAGATCGTCACCTATACGAATAATTCGTCAGTTTAGCATTCTGTAACAGCAACTGTTATAGTTTTGTTCTGTTTATCCTCACATACGTTTAAACCTAATAATACAAAATCAAGCATGTATGCATCTGTTCATGATTGTCTGATGTATTTCTTACTATTTAAACCGCAAGGTTTAAATCAGAATTTCAGAAACATCGTATAATAGTTTGTGTTCATCATCGAATGTTAATAGCTTCTAAGTATTTCTCCTTGATTGTATCTGAATTACTGTACAAATTACTGTACAGTTCACTGTTCCGGTAACGATTCCGGCACAGATGTTACAAAACGTAGTTTGGGACTTGATTATATGTTGGCTTTTCTAGTAGACAGTCATTAGATTGTTTGCACACGTTAATCTTACTTGATGTTAGTTTGGGTTGCAACTATCCATGCTATTTTCATTCACTGTTTTATACATATGTTTTACAATGCAGATTCATATTTAAAAATATTAAACCTATTGTTCTCACCAACTACTTTTGTAGTTGACAGTTACTTTTCACGTGTTTTAGGTAATCAGGTTTAGAGCTTCACAAGGACAACTAAGGAGACCATAGTTAAGATAGAAGAAGATGAAGAAACAAGCTAGGATGGATTATAAACTCACATAATCCTGATTGTTTAATTGTCTTGTCTGAGTCTTATTTTGTAAACAATATTTTTGGGTGTGTAGTTGTCATTCTTTTGGTAGATAGATAGAATGACTGTAACTAAATAATTGTCTAAACTTTATGAAACTTAGTAATGCATTGTGGTTGTTCTTATTCAATACTTGTGCAAGATTCAACCATCGATTGTCACCGCGCCGTGGAATCCGTACGCGGTGCAGGGGGTGTGACATTAAGATAATTATCTTCAAAAATAAATATGAGCAGGATTACATTTCGTAGTGAAATTATGTTTTAAGGGTGTGTCATGCCAAATTTTTTAAAAAATCTTAGATCATAATTTCACACGTTAAAATCACTTTTTAAAAATAGGGTGTTATAGCTTGTGATTTGAAAATAGGTTGATACCTTCGCATTGCATGGGTTTTCATTTTTACAAGATCATTGTGCTTATAATTATTATTTTTTTTAATTTGTGTATATTAATTTAGTGGAGTTTTGTAAAACTTATGGCATAGATAATCCAAACAGAACTACATGCTTAAAAGAAAACTATCGAGAACACTACCTATATCATGAGAACAATTATAAATTAGCAAAATGCGAACATCGCGTTGTATATTGTCGTTGCAACCGCCGCATCGCACGGGTTTTCGACTGGTATATATATATATCATTTCACATTATTACAATTGAACTTAAACAAAAACCTTAGGTGTCGCACCCCGAGAAATCCCGTCCCTTCCGGGGCGCGAGCGGCGGCAGATTGTCAGGATCGCAGTCTCCTGTCACACAACATGCGAGACCTATATGTCTGATTTCGTACGTACATCCAATAATTTGGATAAAACAGTTTAGTAATATCAGAGTTGCGGAAGTGAAGTATAAATTAACAAAACAGTTTAACCATTCATAGTTGCAGAAACGTTAAATCAAAATGGTTTTCAAAGCGATACGTGACAATAGTAGCGGAAGCGATTTAAGCTGATTAACATTACATAACAAACAAATGGTAATAAATGTTTGATAAACTAAGACACTTAAGCAGATGCATGCGACTCCGGCCTAGCATCCTATTCCTGGTGCGCGTGCCTTAGTTACCTGAGAAAACATGCGAGTAAAAGGTCAACACAATGGTTGGTGAGAGCACAGGTTTGTAATCAGCAGTAAACATCAACATGTTTAAAGTAAAGTTTGCAGGTCTATTTTTCAATACAATGCAATATCAATTGATAGCTAGTCAATATGTGTTATACCATATGCGGGTTCGCAACCGAAGCTAACATGCTGCCTCCCGCCCTATCCTTCCAGGATATGGCAAATGTTGTTTGGTCAATTATGCACTGTTCCGACCTCCAGTCGGGGTGGCCATACGGCTCGCAACAGTGGGGCTTGTCAGGCCCAAATAGTACTATTCAGAATTACCACGCTGAGCGCAACGCGCTATTAACGGTTCGAGGTGTGTTCAATGAGGACTTATCAGTTTGTGGATGAATGCCACACATATGTATATACGATATTAGCATGTACAAAAATAACCAAAAGTGTGTAAGTTGTTCAAAAACAGTTGTATGCAGTGTTTTCTCCCCCAAAGGTAGAAAATGTAAAAAGGAGCCGTGAACTCACCTTAGCGAGGTGAACAAATGTAAGCGTAAGCTCCTGTGTCGTCGGGTGGTCAGTCACCGGCTACCTATATCGTATATTACACGTGAGTTCGTGTAAGTGATTGTGTTACGTGATCAATAACTCTCGGTTGATCATGTCTGTCTGTGTTGGTCTACATTGACCGTGTTTGACCGTGTGTGTCAACGACCCGTTGGTGAACCATATGTTGGTTGTGTATTGTGAAACATTCGTGTTAGTGCTTGTTGTGTGCAAACGCGCAAGTCTCGTCTATGGACAACTTACCATTTATAGCAAGTTCACAAGCATATTGATTTTAGAGTTCTGGCATGCTCATTAGTCCTACGTGATCTTGTTAACACATAGCACATCATCATACAAGGTCACACAATTCGTTTACAACATGTTTGCACATAAAAGTTTCCTGAAATGGAAAGTTTCCATTTGTAGCATTCGTGACATCAGAAACCATCTAACTTAGTATCTAATCATCATACTACAACATAATAAGTCATCTAGCATGCTCGAATCACACATCAAGTTTACAAATCGGTTTTTGTAAAAATAAAGTTACTAAAAATAGTAACTTTGTGGTTTTTGCATAAAATGACTATCTAAACATTTATAAACCATTCTTTTGCCACAAATCATCATAATAACCAATCTAACATCCTTTAAACATGTCCACATAACCAAATTCATCATCTATCAATATTTCATCAATAAAAGTTACTAAATATAGTAACTATGCCAAAATGACCATAAACATTATCAATATCACATTCTAAGTGTTCAAATCATCATCTTAACATCCTAATAGCAATTCTACATACATGCATGTCCACCATTTCATCTATAACCTCATTTTGAGAAAATAAAGTTTCTAATAATAGAAAGTTCATCCAATATCATGTTTTTAATCAATAAGATCATCATCTAATCTTGCAAGAACACTTATACATTATCAAGAATCATCCCAACATCAACAAAATCATCTAGAATGCCTTAGATCATACATGCATGGCATTATAATGTCTTAAATCATTATTTCAAGCATATAGGTTCATACCCATCACTTTAGATCATCATAAAACTCAATCTAAACATCATAGATCATCAAGAAACACATTTAGATCAACAAACTCAGATTCAAACCACAAGAAATTCGTGCATGTGATGGGTGGGTGCTTGCAAGTGAGTGGATCTTCATGCATGTGGGTTTTTACCCATTGCATGTTCGATCTAACTATCAAGGAGCAAGTAAAACTACCTTAGATGCTCTAGATCGCTGGAATGAAGTTGAATCAGGGATTTGGCAGCTCCAAGGGTGGCTGGAAATAAACTCTTAGTGGCTTCAAGTGGTGGTGTGTTGATGGTGATGAGTTCCAAGCTTCCTTCTATGCTCCAATGGCTTCCTAGGAGCTTCAAAGCTTCATCAATGGAGTTTTCTGGTGAAATGATGAAGAAACAGAGGTAGGAACTCGAGATAGAGGTGTTATGGCCAAGAGAATAGGATTAGAATGATTAAAGTGAGATAGGTTGAGTGTAAATCTAATTTTGCGATCTGTGCATGTCAGGCGTAACGCCTGACGTGGGCTAAAGATCTTAGGCGTTACGCGCGGATGGAATTTGTGTCCGGCTGATTTCTTTGTTCCGCGCGCATCGCCCAGTACCAGGGCTCCGGGTCAGGCGTAGCGCCTGGCCCATATGTTAGGCCCACTAAGCCTGTTTTGTTGTTCTAGGCCCGTTCTTGCCCGTTTCTCGACTGTAGAACATCGTTCGAGCGTCGTTTGGACTCTAATAGTCAATTACTAGCCATAATTGACTTGTGAAGTGTTTCGGTGTTTAAGTGTTGTGACGTTCACCAACGTTCGTGAGACTCGTGTGTGTTTCGGTAATTCCTCGAATTATCGATGATTGTTTGTGTTCGTGTCTAACGAAGTGTTTGCACGCTTGATTAATCCTAATCAACGTGTGATGCACAATTCAATAATTCCCCGAACTATTGTTTTGCGTAAGTGTTGTGTTTGCCACACTTGGTTTCCAAAACCAATGTGCAATGTACGATTCGATAGCTCCACGAACTATCGTTTCGCAGTAGTTTGTGTTCAACTCATCTAATCAATCATAATTAAATGAAATGCAACAAGTATGAATGTGAAATGTAAAGAATGTAAGAATCGCAATTCACCTGAAATTGCCGGGTGTCACATCATCCCCTTGTTGAAAGAAATTTCGTCCCGAAATTTGGTTGTTGTTGGTAGTGTTCGAGAAACAAGAGTGTTTGAGAAAATAAAAATTTTCTAGTTGTCACATCATCCCCTTGTTGAAAGGAATTTCGTCCCGAAATTTATTCGTTGTTGTCGACGTTCGACGTTGTCTGTTTGAAGAGATGGGGATATTTGCGCATCATCTGATCTTCACGTTCCCACGTGAATTCAGGTCCGCGTTTCGAGTTCCATCGAACTTTGACAATGGGTATCTTGCTCTGTTTGAGTTGTTTGACCTCACGGTCCATGATTTCTACCGGCTCTTCCACGAACCGTAGCTGTTCATCCACCTGGATCTCATCCAGTGGAACTATAAGTGTTTCATCTGATAAGCACTTTTTCAGGTTCGAGACATGAAATACGTTGTGCACTCCGTCGAGTTCGGTTGGCAAGTTGAGTTGGTATGCCACTGGACCAAACCATTTTAGGATCTCGAAAGGTCCAATGTACCGTGGGTTCAATTTTCCTCGTTTACCAAAACGAATGACGCCTTTCCATGGCGAAACTTTCAGAAGAACTTTATCTCCTACCTGAAATTCCAGAGGTTTTCGGCGTTTGTCGGCATAGCTCTTTTGACGATCACGAGCTGCTGCCATGCGGTTTCTGATTTGCACAATTTTCTCCGTCGTTTCGTGTACAAGTTCAGGGCCAGTGAGCTGACTGTCGCCCACTTCCGCCCAACAGATAGGTGATCGGCATTTCCTGCCATAGAGTGCCTCAAAAGGCGCTGCTTTGATGCTTGTGTGGTAGCTGTTGTTGTAGGAAAACTCCACCAATGGTAGGTGAGTTTCCCAGCTGCTACCAAAGTCTACTACGCATGCTCGTAGCATGTCCTCGAGGGTTTGTATTGTGCGTTCGCTCTGGCCATCAGTTTGTGGGTGGTATGCTGTACTCATATCCAACCGTGTGCCGAGCGACTTTTGCAATGATTTCCAGAAGTTAGAAGTGAATCTGGCGTCTCGATCTGAAATAATGGAGATTGGCACTCCATGTCGCGAGACTACTTCTTTGACATAGATTCTGGCTAGCTTTTCCATTTTGTCATTTTCCTTGATCGCAAGGAAATGTGCTGACTTAGTCAGTCGGTCTACAATTACCCAGATAGTGTCACATCCACTAGGAGTACGGGGTAATTTGGTGATAAAATCCATGGATATTTGTTCCCACTTCCACATGGGGATTTCAGGTTGTGTGAGTAATCCAGAGGGTTTCTGGTACTCGATCTTGACTTTAGCACAAGTCAAGCATTTGCCTACGTAAGTAGCGATGTCGGCTTTCATATGTGGCCACCAGTAAAGTACCTTCAGATCATGATACATCTTATCAGATCCAGGGTGAATGGAATATCGGGATTTGTGAGCCTCGTCCATCACAAGGTCTCGTAGGTTCCCATGATGCGGAACCCAGATGCGTTCCATGAAATACTGTAAGCCATCGGCTTTTTCTTTAAGGTGTTGCTCCATTCCCCTTAGTGATTCTGCCGCTAGGTTTTCAGGTTTAAGTGCCTCCACCTGGGCATTACGTATTTGCTCAGGGAGGTTGGGAAGAATGGTGAATTGTAAAGCTCTTACCCTCTTGGGTTTCGGTGTATTCTTCCGACTTAGGGCATCGGCCACTACATTGGCCTTCCCCGGGTGATACTTGATGGCACACTCATAGTTGTTTAGGAGTTCGAGCCAGCGACGTTGTCGCATGTTCAGTTCCTTCTGCTCGAATATGTGTTGGAGACTCTTGTCATAGGTGTATATCGTACACTTTGTGCCGTACAGGTAGTGTCTCCAGATCTTGAGTGCAAATACCACGGCTCCAAGTTCCAAGTCGTGGGTGGTGTAATTCTTCTCGTGGACTTTCAGTTGTCTAGAAGCATATGCGATTACCTTGTCACGCTGCATCAGCACGCAGCCGAGTCCTTGTATCGAGGCATCGCAATATACTACGAAATCATCTGTTCCCTCAGGAAGCGATAAAATAGGTGCACTACAAAGCTTCTGCTTGAGAAGCTGGAATGCAGCTTCTTGCTTTTCAGTCCAGAGATATTTCTTGTCCTTGTGGGTGAGAGCTGTAAGGGGTTGGGCTATCTTTGAAAATCCTTCAATAAATCGCCGATAATAGCCTGCCAAGCCTAGGAATTGTCGCACCTCAGTTGGGGTCTTTGGTGCTTCCCAGTTCTTGATTGCCTCTATCTTAGACTTATCCACATAAATCCCTTGTTCATTAACAACATGTCCCAAGAATTGGACTTCTCGGATCCAGAAGTCGCATTTTGAGAGTTTAGCGTACAGCTTCTCTTTTCGTAGCAGTTCAAGAGTCAATTGAAGATGCTCTTTGTGTTCCTCCTGGGTTTTGGAATAAATGAGAATATCATCTATGAAGACAATGACGAACTTGTCGAGGTATGGTTTGCACACTCTATTCATGAGGTCCATGAATACTGCAGGTGCATTGGTTAGCCCAAACGGCATGACCAAAAACTCGTAATGGCCATAGCGAGTGCGAAATGCTGTTTTGGGAATATCCTCTTCCTGAATCCTTAGCTGATGATACCCAGATCGCAGATCGATCTTGGAGTAGTAACTCGATCCTTGTAGTTGATCGAACAGATCGTCGATCCGAGGTAATGGGTAGCGGTTCTTGATTGTTACTTTGTTTAACTCCCGGTAGTCGATGCACATACGAAACGTGCCATCCTTTTTCTTTACGAATAAGACCGGAGCTCCCCAAGGTGAGAAGCTTGGTCTAATGAAACCCTTGTCCAACAGCTCTTGCAGTTGATTGGACAGTTCCTGCATTTCCGAAGGTGCAAGTCGATATGGTGCTCGTGCGATAGGTGCTGCTCCCGGCACAAGGTCTATGCGGAACTCCACTTGTCGAGGTGGTGGAAGTCCTGGTAGATCCTCCGGGAAAACGTCGGGATATTCGCATACGACTGGGATGTCTTCTATCCTTTTCTCCTCTTCAGTCTTGTCGGTGATAAGCGCCAATATGGCAGTGTATCCCTTTCGTAAGCATTTGTGAGCTTTCATGCACGAGATGATGTTCAGAGGAGTGTCACTCCTTTCGCCCTTGATGTCTAGAGTTTCTCCGCTAGGGAGAGGTATGCGCACAACCTTGTCGTGGCAAATGATTTCAGCCTGGTTTTTAGACAACCAATCCATGCCCACTACGACATCAAAACTGCCTAGTGTAACCGGCATGAGGTCAATCTTAAATTTATGGCCTGCTAGCTCTAAAGTGCATTCTCTCAGAATGTGCTTAGTTACAATCAATTTACCATCAGCTAGCTCTACTGTATATTCAACTTCTAAGGGTGTTGGGGTTATGGCAAGTATCTCACTAAAGTCCTTAGATATAAAGCTTTTCTCAGCTCCAGTATCAAACAATACAGTAGCATAATTATCGTTTAAGAGATACGTACCGGTTGCAAGGTTGGGATCCCTCCTGGCCTCCTTGGCCCCAATCACGAAGGCTCGTCCCCTCGCTCCATTGTTCCCGTTGTTGTTCGGTTGGTTGTTGTTCTTTTTCAGGTGCGGGCAATCCTTCTTGAAGTGCCCTGGTTTCCCACATTCGAAGCAACCCTTCGGTGCTTCAAGTTGTTGCTGTTGTTGTGGCTGCTGCGGGGTTTTTGTCATTAGTTCACCCCTGCAGTCTTTGGCTGCATGTCCCCCTTTTCCGCAGCGCTGACATTGGAAGCGGCCACATTGACCCGGTGCATGATGGAAGTTGCACTTGTGGCATTTGGGGTGTTTTCCAGCATAACCTCCTTGGTTCTGGGTGGTTGGAATGGGTGGGGCATAAGCTTGGGTTGATCCAAACTTACGTTGCTGTGGTGGTGGTTGGAGAGTGGTTGGTTTGTTCTGGGTGTCATCCCATTTCCGTTTGCCCTTGTCATTGGTTGTGGTCACAGCACCACGGGGTGGCAAGAGTCCTTGTGCAACTGCCGAATCAGTGAGCTTGTGAGTCAGTCGCACAGCTTGTTGCATGGTGATGGGGTCAGCAGAGAGCACCATGCCCTGAATTTGAGGTGGCAGTCCATCAATGTACTTCTCTATATGTTTGAAGGGTGGGATTGCCATTTCCGGGCACAGATTTGCTAACTCATAAGATCGAGCGGTGTAGGCCTCGACCTCAGAACCAATCATCTTATGGTTCCAGAATTCCGTTTCCAGTTTCTGCACTTCACCGCGAGGACAGTACTCACGGTTCAACATTTGTTTAAAGTTATCCCAAGGCAGAGCGTTGGCTGCATCAAGCCCTAGGCTCTGAACGTTGGCATTCCACCAAGTGAGGGCAGCTCCCTCGAATGTCCCTGCAGCGAACTTGACCCTGTCCTCGTTCCTGCAGTTGCTCATGGCGAAGGCTGATTCCGCCTTCTCAATCCAGCGTAACAGCCCAACGGCACCCTCTGTACCGCTGAATGAATGGGGTTTGCAATCCAGGAACATCTTGAACGTGCAGAGAGGGGGGTTAGGGTTTGCTCCTGAGATACGCAAGGAACAAGGTTGAGTTAAGTATCGAATAAACGTGTTGAATTGGAAACAAGTGTTTGTAGTGCAAGGTGAATATGAACAGGTTCATCACCTTGGTTCAGTAGATTTTGGTTACGGGTAGCTTCCCATGCAGCAAGTACCTCCTCAACCCGTTCGTTGATGAGGGCGTTCAACTCAGCTTGAGTCAGGTTGATGTTCCCACGTCCGCCAGCATTCCTACGTCCTCCACGTCTTCCAGCCATGATCTTCATAGCAAGAATAAGTGTTAGTGTTTGTGCAATGACTAACGCAGTGTGTGTGCGGTAGGTACTGAAGGAAAACATGTAGAGCTATCGGCTCCTCCCAGTCATGTGTAGCCACGTGCGGTGACGATGGTGACATCATAAAGTAAGTGTGTATACTAAGCGTGGGTTCAATCATGTATGCAAGTATCACGATACAAAACACTAAGTGTTGTGTGGAGACTAGTGGTTATAGACTAAGTTCACTAAATGCAAACCTAATTCGCAATAACCGGAGGCTCTGATACCAATCTGTCGCACCCCGAGAAATCCCGTCCCTTCCGGGGCGCGAGCGGCGGCAGATTGTCAGGATCGCAGTCTCCTGTCACACAACATGCGAGACCTATATGTCTGATTTCGTATGTACATCCAATAATTTGGATAAAACAGTTTAGTAATATCAGAGTTGCGGAAGTGAAGTATAAATTAACAAAACAGTTTAACCATTCATAGTTGCGGAAGCGTTAAATCAAAATGGTTTTCAAAGCGATACGTGACAATAGTAGCGGAAGCGATTTAAGCTGATTAACATTACATAACAAACAAATGGTAATAAATGTTTGATAAACTAAGACACTTAAGCAGATGCATGCGACTCCGGCCTAGCATCCTATTCCTGGTGCGCGTGGCTTAGTTACCTGAGAAAACATGCGAGTAAAAGGTCAACACAATGGTTGGTGAGAGCACAGGTTTGTAATCAGCAGTAAACATCAAAATGTTTAAAGTAAAGTTTGCAGGTCTATTTTTCAATACAATACAATATCAATTGATAGCTAGTCAATATGTGTTATACCATATGCGGGTTCGCAACCGAAGCTAACATGCTGCCTCCCGCCCTATCCTTCCAGGATATGGCAAATGTTGTTTGGTCAATTATGCACTGTTCCGACCTCCAGTCGGGGTGGCCATACGGCTCGCAACAGTGGGGCTTGTCAGGCCCAAATAGTACTATTCAGAATTACCACGCTGAGCGCAACGCGCTATTAACGGTTCGAGGTGTGTTCAATGAGGACTTATCAGTTTGTGGATGAATGCCACACATATGTATATACGATATTAGCATGTACAAAAATAACTAAAAGTGTGTAAGTTGTTCAAAAACAGTTGTATGCAGTGTTTTCTCCCCCAAAGGTAGAAAATGTAAAAAGGAGCCGTGAACTCACCTTAGCGAGGTGAACAAATGTAAGCGTAAGCTCCTGTGTCGTCGGGTGGTCAGTCACCGGCTACCTATATCGTATATTACACGTGAGTTCGTGTAAGTGATTGTGTTACGTGATCAATAACTCTCGGTTGATCATGTCTGTCTGTGTTGGTCTACATTGACCGTGTTTGACCGTGTGTGTCAACGACCCGTTGGTGAACCATATGTTGGTTGTGTATTGTGAAACATTCGTGTTAGTGCTTGTTGTGTGCAAACGCGCAAGTCTCGTCTATGGACAACTTACCATTTATAGCAAGTTCACAAGCATATTGATTTTAGAGTTCTGGCATGCTCATTAGTCCTACGTGATCTTGTTAACACATAGCACATCATCATACAAGGTCACATAATTCGTTTACAACATGTTTGCACATAAAAGTTTCCTGAAATGGAAAGTTTCCATTTGTAGCATTCGTGACATTAGAAACCATCTAACTTAGTATCTAATCATCATACTACAACATAATAAGTCATCTAGCATGCTCGAATCACACATCAAGTTTACAAATCGGTTTTTGTAAAAATAAAGTTACTAAAAATAGTAACTTTGTGGTTTTTGCATAAAATGACTATCTAAACATTTATAAACCATTCTTTTGCCACAAATCATCATAATAACCAATCTAACATCCTTTAAACATGTCCACATAACCAAATTCATCATCTATCAATATTTCATCAATAAAAGTTACTAAATATAGTAACTATGCCAAAATGACCATAAACATTATCAATATCACATTCTAAGTGTTCAAATCATCATCTTAACATCCTAATAGCAATTCTACATACATGCATGTCCACCATTTCATCTATAACCTCATTTTGAGAAAATAAAGTTTCTAATAATAGAACGTTCATCCAATATCATGTTTTTAATCAATAAGATCATCATCTAATCTTGCAAGAACACTTATACATTATCAAGAATCATCCCAACATCAACAAAATCATCTAGAATGCCTTAGATCATACATGCATGGCATTATAATGTCTTAAATCATTATTTCAAGCATATAGGTTCATACCCATCACTTTAGATCATCATAAAACTCAGTCTAAACATCATAGATCATCAAGAAACACATTTAGATCAACAAACCCAGATTCAAACCACAAGAAATTCGTGCATGTGATGGGTGGGTGCTTGCAAGTGAGTGGATCTTCATGCATGTGGGTTTTTACCCATTGCATGTTCGATCTAACTATCAAGGAGCAAGTAAAACTACCTTAGATGCTCTAGATCGCTGGAATGAAGTTGAGTCAGGGATTTGGCAGCTCCAAGGGTGGCTGGAAATAAACTCTTAGTGGCTTCAAGTGGAGGTGTGTTGATGGTGATGAGTTCCAAGCTTCCTTCTATGCTCCAATGGCTTCCTAGGAGCTTCAAAGCTTCATCAATGGAGTTTTCTGGTGAAATGATGAAGAAACAGAGGTAGGAACTCGAGATAGAGGTGTTATGGCCGAGAGAATAGGATTAGAATGATTAAAGTGAGATAGGTTGAGTGTAAATCTAATTTTGCGATCTGTGCATGTCAGGCGTAACGCCTGACGTGGGCTAAAGATCTTAGGCGTTACGCGCGGATGGAATTTGTGTCCGGCTGATTTCTTTGTTCCGCGCGCATCGCCCAGTACCAGGGCTCCGGGTCAGGCGTAGCGCCTGGCCCATATGTTAGGCCCACTAAGCCTGTTTTGTTGTTCTAGGCCCGTTCTTGCCCGTTTCTCGACTGTAGAACATCGTTCGAGCGTCGTTTGGACTCTAATAGTCAATTACTAGCCATAATTGACTTGTGAAGTGTTTCGGTGTTTAAGTGTTGTGACGTTCACCAATGTTCGTGAGACTCGTGTGTGTTTCGGTAATTCCTCGAGTTATCGATGATTGTTTGTGTTCGTGTCTAACGAAGTGTTTGCACGCTTGATTAATCCTAATCAACGTGTGATGCACAATTCAATAATTCCCCGAACTATTGTTTTGCGTAAGTGTTGTGTTTGCCACACTTGGTTTCCAAAACCAATGTGCAATGTACGATTCGATAGCTCCACGAACTATCGTTTCGCAGTAGTTTGCACGCTTGATTAATCCTAATCAACGTGTGATGCACAATTCAATAATTCCCCGAACTATTGTTTTGCGTAAGTGTTGTGTTTGCCACACTTGGTTTCCAAAACCAATGTGCAATGTACGATTCGATAGCTCCACGAACTATCGTTTCGCAGTAGTTTGTGTTCAACTCATCTAATCAATCATAATTAAATGAAATGCAACAAGTATGAATGTGAAATGTAAAGAATGTAAGAATCGCAATTCACCTGAAATTGCCGGGTGTCACATTAGGGGTTACATTACAAACTCTATATGCATAACACTTGTGAACTTAAATGACAATACTATGTTGACGCTAGACATGCATTTATCAGAACACATACTTATGGTAAACAATGATAGCTATTGGATCAGCCAGACCCACCATTGGTTGAGTTGTCTTAGGTCCTCTACCATGATTATTTGCTACTTTAGCTTTGTTAGGAATGCTAAACTTGGTAAAACATATTTCGATAACACATTGATCTTCTTGTTAGCGTTTTCACATGTTATGCTCATTTATTCAGGTTCACATGCGCTTTACTCAAACTTTGATAAATATTTATGGGTGTTTGAAAACCTATGATTGCTCATCAATTACTTTTGTAGCAGACACTTGTTTTCTACATGTTTCTGGCAATGAGGAGAGTAAGGAGAAAATAGCTTTACTTATTTTGGAAATCATCACATAGGAAGCTTGGAGTTAGCTAACTTAACTGGATCTTTTCTAGAATATGATTTAGCTAACTTACCTACATCTTTTATGTATTTGATATACGTGATTTATGATGAACATGATTTTCCGTAAGTAATTTAGATGATTAAATGATATGTGATTATTCAATTTAGTAACCAGGAGCTTATGAACAATCTGTACACTCTTTGCGGTATCCCGATGTTTATGCTATCTGTCAAGGTGTTACATATCTTATCTCAGATTTAGAACTGGATGAATATATTTAAAAGACTTATTATGTACGCTACAAATGCTTTGAGACATTTGTTATGGCACTGGTGCAATCCCTAAATTTGGTTGTGGACTAATGTATATTTACGTCGTTTTACCATATTCATACGCGATACATACTTTAATGATATATTGATTCTTACTTTATTGAGTTAAAAACTTGGGATGTCACTAACTTTATAGTTGACATTTTTAAGCATGTTTTCCTAGGTAAAACATAGTTGAAGTGCTTGGAAATGGGTTGATATGAAGCTTGTTTATTTGAAAACTACATAAACAAACAAATAAATTTGCCCAGTAAAGTTAATTAAGTGTGAGATTGTCTGACAAACCTTACTACTTTCCTAATGAAATAAATAATTTTCCCATAAAGGCCCTAGAAAGACTAATATACATGCAGGTATGCATGCATACTTATAATGTGTTGTGATATAAGATTCCTAATATTTTTTTGTAGCAACAAATTTTTGGTTAAATCAAACATATAATGACACAAATAGATCAAGCGATCTAGTGGATGTATAATCACTTGATCCATGACTGGAATAGCATATGATGGATATGTGTCATGATAAAGTTAATGTTGGAACAATGTAAGATATGAAACGAATGCACACCATTTACATGAACTCCACCTTCCATTAATAATACGTCATGAGTGATACTTACGATTTTACTATTTTTCTAACACATTCAATAATATGTCGCCAGTCATGGGCGGCCCGGGGGAGGGGCAAACCCGACCTCCGTCCAGGGCCTATTTTTTTAAGAGGCACAAAATTTTTGTTATATACGCATATATATGTAGAGATATTCCATAACACGAACACCCGGATGAATTGAAAGTCGTTGATCACACTTTCAGATCAAACTATTTGCGGTTCACTCAAATGTTTGATCGAATAAAATTCAATTCAATTCAAGAACGAGTATCATAATTTGTTGTGAATTCGAGAATGAACCAGTGTAGAATAAAATCATTGATCAATCTTTTGTTTGTAGGTTTTGAAAACTGCTTTCAAGCAGTTTTCAAGTTTTCAGTTTCACAAAATTGCCACTAAACTTTTATTACGAAATTTATATCCAAATTCGTAAAATCAAATTTTTTATTGATTTTTCAACATAGCAACTTAGGTTAGAAAAAAATTTTCCAAGCTGGACCCCGCTAACCAGGGGTGCTGTCTCCGAACCCTCGCCAAGGAGGCATTGCCCCCTTGGAACCCTCTTGAATTATAAAACATTAAACAAGCGTTCACCCCACACCCAACTTATTTAAAGAATTTCATAATTCGTATTGATCGATAAAATTAATCCAAATTACACTAAAAAATCTAACAATCGTCGCTTATTTTAGTGTAACCCTTGATTAATTTATAACTAAATAACAACCATTTCAAACTTATGCATAAATGAAATATCGTGACGATTGAATTCCATCTTAGTATATTACACATGGCAAATATTCGAATATATTAGGTATCTCTAAGGATTGAACCTAATCTATTCAAATTGAATACCTGAAGATAATATACACACAAGTTTACATACTTTTAAGTTCTTACATGACACTATTTTTACTAGCTTTTGTCCATATCCTTCATAAACATATCAAAGCCAAGTCCCAGCTTCTTGAAGTAGCTAAACTTCATGTTCATATAGGTAGTTCTTTATATCTCACACCTGCATATGTAATTTTTCAAAAGAACTATTAAGAATTATAAATTCAACCTCTTCAACTTGCATGTATGAACACATACCTTGGATGAATCTGCTAATGTGTTCCAATCTCTAGATGTTAACCTTTCCACATTGAATTCTACAGCTAATGTATGTTAGATGCGAATTGAGTATTTTAACGTTAAAGATTTCAAATGGACTTTAATCTCACCCCTTTAGCTGACTTGTAATGGACTTTAATCTCATCCCTTTAGCTGACTTGTGCACAAGATCTCTACATAACCCTTTGGTTAAATGATGAGCTAAATTTTGTTGAGTTTTCACAAACTCCAATGATATTACATCATTTGTAATTAGATCACGAATCATGTTGTGTCTAACACCTAAGTGTCTAGACTTCCCATTATACACTTAACATATAGGCTTTAGCCAAAGTTGCAGCACTATCACATCTAATAGATATTGGTGATATTTGTTTGGGCCACAATGGAATTTCATAAATCAAGTTCTTTAGCCATTTAGCTTCTTTACCAGCTGCTGCTAGTTGAATTAGTAATGCAAGTTTACTTTTTAGATGCCCAACTGATAGCTCATCGTCCAAGAAGAAATACCCATCCACTTGTGGAAGAATGATCTTCCATATTAGTTATCCAACTTGCATCAGAATATCCTTCTAAAATTGAAGGAAATCTAGTATAATTCAAACCATAATTCATGGTTCCTTTCAAGTACCTAAGTACTCGGTTTTGATGCTTGCCAATGATATGAACTAGGATTACTTGTATATAAACTTAGTTCCCCAACAGCAAAATCTATATCTGGCCTAATGCTAATCATGGCATACATGAGAGAACCAATAACACTTGAATATTCAAGTTGTGATACTGCAACACCTTTATTAGGTAACAACTTAATATTAGAATCCATTGGAGTACTAGATTAAAAACAATCATGAAAATTAAACTTTTCAATATTTTCTCAATATAATGAGATTGAGTAATACAAATTCCATTGTTTTCACACTTGATTCTAATACCAAGAATCACCTCAGCTTCTCTCATGTCTTTCATAGAAAATGTAGATGACAAAAATTGTTTTGTTTTATCAACCTGATCTTGGCTTGTACCAAATATCAACATGTCATCTACATACAAACAAATTATAACTCCTTTACTAGAATTATCAAATTTGTTGTATACACATTTATCAGATTGGTTAAGCACATAACCACTTGACAACACAACATCATCAAACTTTTGATGCCATTGTTTAGGTGCTTGTTTTAAACCATACAATGACTTAACAAGTTTACACACCTTATGCTCACTACCAGGCAAAACAAAACCTTCAGGTTGTTTCATATATATCTCCTCATCCAAATCACCATTCAAGAAAACAGTTTTATATCCATTTGATGGATCACTATATTGTGTATAGCTCCTATAGCAATCAACAATCTAATAGTGGATATCCTTGCTACTGGAGCATATGTATCAAAATAATCAATACCTTCCCTTTGTCTAAAGCCTTGAATGATCAATCTATCTTTAAATTTATCAATGGTACTATCCACTTTCATCTTTTTCTTGAATATCCATTTACAACCTAATGGTTTACAACCAGGAGGTAAATATGTCAATTTCCAAGTATTATTTTGCATAATAGAATCCATCTCATCATTAATTGCCTCTTTCCAGAAAGCAACATCTCGAGATGCCATAGTCTCATTGTAAGTTTTTGGATCTTCCTCAATATTGAAACAATATTCATATTTAGCTTGAATCTGATCACTAGATCCTTCAACTAAATATAGCTGGAAATCAGAACCAAAATCTTTTGCTATTCTTGCTCTTTTACTTCTTCTTGGTTCATATGAAGTAGAAGATATATTTTCTTTATGATTAATTTCTTCAGAGTTACTGGACCTCACAATCATATCCTTTGGTCTAGATATTGAGGAAAATCTCTCCTCATCAAATATTGCATCTCTTGACTAAACAACAGTGTTTACTGAAACATAATCACTAGGTTTTATAACATAGAACCTATATGCCTTGAAATGTTCTGCATATCCAATAGAGATGTAATCTATGCCTCTTTCTCCAAAATTTTTCCTGTAAGCCTTACTATAGCTCTACAAACCCAAATTCTTAAATAGTTCAAATTTGGAGGCTTGCCATACCAAAGTTGATATGGGGTTATCTTGTTCCTTTTATTTGGAACTCTATTCAATAAATAGCAGGCTGTTAACATAGCCTCTCCCCAGAATCCTTCACTTAAACCAGAATAAGATTTCAAAGAATTAACCATTTCTTTTAAAACTCTATTTTTCCTCTCAACCACTCCATTTTGCTGTGGAGTGTAAGGAGCAGTGGTTTGATGTATAATCCCCACTAATTGAAAATAAATTTGATCATAATATTCACCTCCCCTATCAGTGCGTAATGACTTAATTAATTCATTTATTTGCAACTTGTAACATCAGTGCCGGAAACTTCACCGGAACAGTGATCGGTACAGTAAAATGACCAGTAAACCAAGTACACATACTAGTTGTTGTTCATATATCATTATCACTTTATGTCATCATAACGCAAGTTCAGAATCATTTCAGAAAATCAAAGATCAGAATTTTGGTTCAGCAGTCAGATATTTATCTGACGACACAGAACCATCACATGACTATTTGTTAGGATTTTATTAAGTATAAACGTATGTGAGGCCTTACATAACAAAACAAAACGGATGTCGTTATGTGAATGCTAAATCGACGGATTATTCGTATGGGTGACGATCTGTACGAATACATCTGAAATTTTATCGTTCTGAATGATATCCGATAATTAGAAAATCATATTGAAAAGTATAGTTATCGCCGTGTTCGTACGAGTGACGATTCGAACGAATATGCGCAACGACTGTACGATTCGATTGTAAACCGTAAATTAAATATTTTGAAAATGGAAAATAAACGAAAGATACTTAGTTAATTTATTAGGAATCACAACCTAATTTGATTTTATAAATCCTATTTTAAAACCGAGACGTTTCGTTACGAAAACGAAACGAAACCGACATTTTACGCGAAACCGAGCAACTGAAACGAACCCGAACGTACACGGGGTATAAATACCCCAATTGAACAATCATCCTCACTTTAACCTTTTCACTCTCTCTCTCTCTAAAACAAAAACCCGTCACCCTCTCTCTCTACCTTCTCTCTCTACCTTTCACAAACACTAGCTTCTTCAATTCTCAACCGAATCAAGCCATTTCGGTGTTAAAACGACCACAACAACCCATAGATCTCGAAAGTACAGAAGATCCGAGCTTGGAACCACCTTAAACAAGGTAAAATTGAGTCCAAAGTAACGATTTTTAGGGTTTCTACCCCTTTGGTTCGGCCACCATTTTAGCCGACTAAACCAACCAGAAACCTAGGAGAAACACCTCACCAACACTTAGAACACTGTGGGAACTTGTGGAAGTCGAAGTATGTTCATTGTGTTCGAGATTGGAAAGGTTGCAGCTATAGGGTTCGAAGACCCGAATGAGGGTTCACCCAGTTAGCCGAATGGGCTAGGGTGGCCTCTTTCGGCCGAATGGCCCAGGGCCTCCTTCGGCACATCCCTTTCGCCCGAACAAGGGAATCCATTCGACCAACTCCTTCAGCCTAACACCTCTTCCGGTCAACACAGTCGGCTAGGTTTCCTTCGGCAGTCATTCGGCCAGCGGTCATTCGCTCAGTCCTTGTTTCGGCCATGCCTCATTCGCCCCACTTCCTGATTCGGGTTAGCCTTCATTCGGGCGAAAGACTTTGACTGAAGCAACTCTCAGTCGGCCCAACTCCTTCTGGTCAAGCCTCATACGGCAACCCCATTCGGAGGTGACTAGTTCGGCAAACCTTTTCGCCCACGGCCCACATTCGGCTTGATCTCATTAGCAGGAAAACCTAATGGGCCTAAACCTAGAATGTTGTGAGTATGTTACATTGTGCATGTGTGATGAGTTGCATGGGGTTAGTAGAGTATGTGTATGCATGGGAAAGGAAACTAGGGTTTTCATTTTCATGCAACCAACCTTCAGTGAACATGGGTTCATAATGAGGAAAATAATCTAAGAATCTATTCGAGTGACGATGGGAGTTAACTTGGTCATAAACAATTGATGACAAGTGAATTCAATTTGAGAAGATAAGAAAATTAGGGTATTCTAAGGAAAATGGGTTTCTTAATCATGCAAACAACTAAATATGGATTTCTAACATCCATTAGTTAAGCATCACACATCGGGAATTCATTGTAAAATCATATGGATCAAAACAACGAACTAAGGCTAAGGGTGCTAATATAATTATCAGCCCCAAAACCTTAGGAAGATCTATAAAGATGTGTAGCTAATCTAGGTAATTTAATTGAATTATTTAGGTTTAGTAAGTCAAAGTATTGCTAAGAAATCAATTGGAAATTCAAAGACTAGTAATGGGCTCAACTCAGGCCCGTCACGTGTAAGTTCCATACTCTTAAAGATTTATTATACTTTAATAAAAGAAAATGGACTTATAAATCCTATAAAATTAATTAAATGATTTTCTAAATAAATGTTTAACTTAAAATGAATTAATTTGAAAATGTTTTACTTAAGGACTTTAAATGATTAATGCAGGATAAGGGTTAGTAACGAGTAATAAGTTAGACTAGTTAGATGAATTATTAGAAACACATTAGTATCTATGACACTTAGTTGCACACCGAGACCAAACCCTAGATGCGTCTATTATAAATACTTATCGTATTTGAATTTTCTTAAAACAACTCAGGTGTTAAAGATACACAGGCAACAATCAACAAGCGCGCATATGTTTTGTGGTTCATTTGCGCAACAACACAGGTGAGTTCATTGCCCCTCTTCTAAACAATTTTGTTTTCAAACGCGGGGCTGAGAAGCATGCGTAAACTGTTTTCACTAAATTGTTTACTTAAATGCTTTTACTTATTATATATTTTATATATGTTTGTTTATACACCTAGACTCCTGTCTAGGTAAATCCCAGGCTAAATTAACTAATAAGTTAATTAAGAAAGTTAATTAAATTACTCTTATGAGTAATACCTAAATTCTAAAACTCTAAATAAACCCTTAGTCCATCGAGTTCAAATTCCAGAATCTAAATTCAAAGTGAAATCAAAAGAATCAAAGCCAAAGCTCAAATGCAATGGAATCTAATCCAGTGTGTAATCAATAAACTCAGGATCCAACTCATGAATCTAAAATCATTGTGAAATCATGGAAATTCTAAAGATCAAATCAAAAGAACTCAAGGAATCAGAAATCATAAATGTGTGTGAATCATTGAATAATGAAATCATTAATACTTGAGTTAAGGTGGATGTCAGTTGTATAGAAATCAAAACCACGTGTAACACACATAAAGTCCCGGCATAAACAGTAGACTCTTGTAGTCAAGCTATATGGGCAATAACGTGAACTATCAAATGAAATCAATATCAAAATCAAGAGAATCGAAGAGATCAAGAATCAAAGGATATCCTTAAAGTCCCGACGCATACAGTAGGCCAAAGGGTCAAGCTGATATGGGCAAATCATTAAAATCACGGCACGCTCAGGTATACTCCTTGTGAGTTATGCCTGATATGGGTCACGTGTGAGAGGGTACAACTTGGAAAACCACCAACAACTAAGTCTAATTGATTGAGTCAAATAAGGCCCAATCATCATGTCTTAGTTGTAATAAATGTTTATTTATTTATTTAATTAAACATTTAACATTATATTTCTATAATTGATTTTGGGAAATCATGAAGACATGGTGAACCCAGGAATTCAGCTTTATTTCAAATTATGGAAATCCAGTTTTAACAAAGAAGTAGGTGATAGGTAAGACGCTTAGTTATCATTAAGATCAATGTCCTATGCGGCTTAGTATGTGGTGGGACGGCGTCTGGGCGGGTCGTAGGCTCGACTCAGGGGTATGCCCTATATATAAGCATACCGAGTTGGATGATACAGGTGATGTTAATGAGATTAAGGTTGTTACTTAGGGGAAACATGAACACTTTGGGTTGATATCATAAACTTATAAACATGATGCTTGAATCTATGTTGGAATCGAGTGGTAGGTAAAATGCTTAATTATCATTAACAACAATGTCCTATGTGACTTAGTATGTGGTGGGACGGCGTCTGGGAGGCTCGACTCAGGGGTGTGCCCTATATATAAGCATACCGAGTTGGATGATACAGTTGGTGTTAATGAGGTTAAGGTTTTACCTAAAAGGTTTGCAAAGATATTTTTCAAAAGCTAAAATCATATGAACTCACCAACCATTGTGTTGACTTTGTTTCTTGCATGTTTTCTCAGGTGATGTACAGGATTAAGCTAAGACTTTGGAATGCATGCTAGGATGCTCAGTTAGAGGACCTAGTAGTGTTGGGAAGCACATCTTTTGTTGATCATTATGAATCATTTTTGATATCATGTACGAATACAAGATAGTGAACTTATGATTCATTTTGATATGTTTACTTGGTTAAATTATCAAACACTGATATTGTAATTTAACTCTCTAAATATTAGTTTATGGTTATTGTGCTTTAGTATTCTTAACATTGATGCGATGTAAACAATCTGATCATCTCGATTATCATTCCCGATATCGCGCCCCGGGAACCTTCAGCCCGACGGGGAATCCGATCCAACCCCGCCGGCTCGGGGTGTGACACAACTCTACCTAAGTTTTATATATTTTAAATTTATCTAATGCTCATTTTTAGAGTATAAAAGATATATATATAGCAAAATCTAGAAGCATCATCAATAAATGTAACAATATATTTTTTATTTCATATAGATGGAGTTGCATGAAAATCACATAAGTCACTATGTATCAATTCTAGCACCTTAGATTCTCTTAACATTAGTGAACGGTAATCTAGTTATCTTTGTTAGCATGCAATTTTTACATTTTTTATTATTCATTTCAAATGCGGGTATCATACTCATTTTTGACATTTCTTTTAGCCTTTTATAATGTACATGTCCTAGTCTAGCATGCCATAATTCTGACTTATTCAAATTACTACTAGAACTTGTAAAAGTCATGCACACAGATTCATTACTAAAAGAAACATCAGGATTCAACTTAAACATGCCATTGCAAAAATAACCAAAACCCACAAAAGTACCATGTCTAGACAAGATAAACTTGTCACTTTCCAACACTTGTTTGTAACCACAATTATTCAACATAATACCAGACAAGATATTCTTTCGAATCCCTGGAACATACAAGACATTGTTTAAACATAAACATTTCCCAGAAGTAAAAATAAGCTTTACTTTGCCTAGTCCTTTAATTAGTTCAGTTGCAACGTTCCCCATCTTTATAACAGATCCATCTTCAACTGGTTGAAAGTCTTTAAACCAATGAAGATCTTTACACACATGACTTGTTGCACCTGAATCAACCCACCAAGCAATATCATCATCCTGCACATAACATGCCTCAGAAATTAGTGATACATAATTCAAAACAGAATTATAAATTTGTACTAAATTCTGACCTTGTTGCTCTTTTGGGTCCTTAGACCCATTTGGACCAGCTTCCTTGTTGTGTTTACCAACACGAAAATCCTTCTTAAAGTGACCAACTTTGCCACATTTCCAACAGGTTATTATTTGCTTTTTATTTGAACCCTTGTTGTATTTACCTTGAAACTTTTGTTTCCCTTTAAGCTTGTGATTATTCTTGGATGATCCACCTTCTTTAACTAAGTTAACAGAAGAAGGTCCAACAGGTTTCTTATCATCATTTACCCACGTTTTTTCAAAGCCCCTCAAAGATTCTTCAATTCTGAAGTGGCTTCCAAGTTCAACCGAAGTTAATTCTCCTTTCTGATGTTTTAGATTATGTTTATAATCTTTCCAGGAAGGAGGTAACGTATCAATGATAGTTGAAACCCGAATGGATTCATCCATTTTCATATCATGTTCAGTAAATTGTCCTAAAGTCCTCAACAATTCGTTATATTGTTCCATGATAGATCGAGAGTCAACCATTTTATAATTTATAAAATTACTCACAAGAAACTTCTTACTAGAAGAATATTCTGTCATGTATTTGGCTTCTAGGGTATCCCATAGCACTTTTGTAGTCTCCACGTTTTGATAAATATCAAATAAAGCATCACACATACCGTTCAAAATATAACCAAGGCAGATGTAGTTGTCATTCTCCCACTTTGATCGTTTCCTGATTTGTTCCAAGTTTCCATCTTCTAGTATTTCGGGTATGGGAGTGCTTAACACGTACATCACTTTCAAAGTAGTAACAAGGAAGTGCATCTTCTTCTGCCAATGCTTGAAATCCTGGCGTTTAAACTTTTCCAATTTGTCAAACTTACTCGCCATCTCCTTCATTGAATTCTTGTTCACCATCTTCAACCGATAATTTGATCTTTGTAGAGAAATTCCAAAACACGAACACCTGGATGAATTGAAAGTCGTGGATCACACTTTCAGATCAAACTAGTTGCGGTTTACTTAAATGTTTGATCGGATAAAATTCAATTCGATTCAAGAACGAGTATCAGAATTTGTTGTGAATTCAAGAATGAACCAGTGTAGAATAAAATCATCGATCAATCTTTTGTTTGCAGGTTTTGGAAACTGCTATCAAGCAGTTTTCAAGTTTTTGGTTTCACAAAATTGCCACTAAACTTTTATTACGAATTTTATATCCAAATTCGTAAAATCAATTTTTCTATTGATTTTTCAACATAGCAACTTAGATTAGAAAAAATTTTCCAAGCTGGACTCCGCTAACCGGGGGCGCTGCCCCCGGACCCTCGCCAAGGGACCGTTGCCCCCTTCTTGAATTATAAAACATTAAACAAGCGTGCACCTCACACCCAACTTATTTAATATTGATCGATAAAATTTATCCCAATTACACTAAAAAATCTAACAATATATGGATTCATTCAAATGAGAACCAACAAGTTATATAACTAAAAAGAATCGTTTATAAACACGTGATTTAAGGTATAAAAATTATAATTTCCTTTAATGTAAAAGACCAAATTAAATAAAACGGTTAAAGCCCGAATAAATTGATACGAATAAACAGAATTTAACTTTATATATTATTAACAAGATGATAAATTTAAATTTGAATTCGGTTTAATTGGTTATCTGAAGAAACTGGATTAAAAAAATTGAAATCGATAACTGATCCGAAGACTGAAATTCGGATACGGTTAGGAACCAAACCGAAAACCTCAATTCGGAATTATGATAAAATTATGAACCAAACCGAAAATGAATTCAGAAAATGAATTCAGAATTCGGTTTGGTTTTTTTAATTATGAATACAGTTCGCTTTCTGTTTTTTGGACACCCCTATTTTAACATTTGAATTTGCTAAGAGCCTTTTTTTCTCGACTCGTCCTGAGCATCTCAATTTTCAGAGTCGTCTATGTCGCTAGTGATACTTGTGATTCTACTATTTTTCTAAAGCATATTCTAAATAAATTATTCAGTTATAAAAACAAATGTATTTCACCGTTTACATGAACTCCATCTTCATAAGATTTACTATAATTTAATACAACCCATCGAATTTAGATAACTGTTTAATACAATGATGCAACGGTAGGATACATGCGAGATGCTGATTGAAATGAAAAGAGGTGTTTGTTTGCCTCCCACAAGTAAGGGTGTGGCTTAAAACCATCCTTGTTTTCTATCGCTTTATCTTTTGTATCAACCTCATATTTCCCTTCCTAAATGGCTAAGAATCAAGTGGATGCTAATTTTCACGTACCTCTTAAAACATGGATTTTAGAATACTAGATAAGGTTGTTTTAATTTAAACCCACAGTTACTTTTTTTAATTAATTAATTAATTAATTTTTATTATTATTATTATTATGATCATTATTATCATAATTATTATTTTTTTTTGTAGATAAATGGTCATAAAACACCCTCAAATCAAAAATATTTGTATGTATGTATACAAAAAAATAAAGTATCACATTTAAGCAACATTTTATTGATTGTACGTGCCTCTATATATGGACATATTATTTAATATTAGGCGGAAACCTTTTAATATATTATCTAGTTATAAATATAGCCCGATACTCACGAGAATATAGTATATTTAAATTTATAGTTAGAAATCCATTTATCACATAGGTATATATTTCTTTTAAGAATGGTTATATTAGACATCATTATCTATTGATGAAATAAGAAAAGATATATACATAAGTATCATAATTAATACACATAACGAATATTTAAGATTTTTTAATGTATATTTAAGATAAGATATACTTATTAAATTTTAATAATTATTAAAATAAAAAAAATACTTTTATATTAATTATTTAAAGTTATTAGTATTTGATGAAAAAAAGTTAGTATTTAACAGGAAAAAAAATCGTGCTTCTTCAACAAGACAATCTTATTTTTGGATACAATTATTATATTTCTTTAGTAAGGCTTAAAAGATTAATCAAGTTGTACAAGCTTAAACATATACATCGCATATCACCGATGTTTTCAGAACCGGACCGTACGTTGAGCCTAATGTCTTATTGGTTACTTGTCGTAACGGTTGGGCTAGATTTAAGAGCCAGATCACATAATAAATGTATAAAAAATTACAAAAAAAATATAAAATTATAAACACATTTAAACAAACATAATCATGTTAAAAAAATTAAAAGATTTGATTTTAATGTTTAATTATTTATTTTTTTAGTTATAAAAAAATTTAAATCCGGTCCGATTAATGAACCGGTTCCCGTTCACACCGGTGAACCGCTCAACCGACCGATTCCCTTGAGATCGGCTCATATGTTGTTTTTGGGCCGGTCGACCCCTTGGTTCCTGGTCCAACTGGTCCGGTTTTCAAAACATTGCATATCACAGCTAGCATGGAGATGGTATATTAGCCGTAAAATTCAAAATGAGGCTCACCGGAGTTCTTATCTGATGCTGATGGGACCCACATCATCACCTTCGCATCTTATAAATTCCAATTCTCCTCATTTTTGGATTTTTCATCTTCCATCCACAGGCTAGATTGAAGAGTGAGATAGAGAGAGAGAGAGAGACAAACATCATCATCTGGTAACCATTTTTCTTCCTAAATACAAGCTTTAATAATAATGTTTGATTTTGATTATATGAAGTAAGATGAACACAATTTTTAACTTGATGATCGATCAGTTCAAGTGATTGATTTGGTGTATGCTATGATTTGTACGTAGCATCAAATTCCTGCCTTTTCGATATGATTGACATCAAACCGAACAGTTGGATGCAATCTGTTAAATAATTGCTTTATTATGTGGAGTGATGCATATTGATGCCAATTTTTTTCCTCCTAGGATACCAGCTATAGCTAGCTAGCTAGTATATGCTAAGAACCGTAAGTAAACACATAGGATCTATGAAGAATGAGATGTAAACTCATCTAACCTCTGTCTTTAACAATACTAAAAACAGTTTTTAAGAAACATTTCGGTAATAAAACAAAAAACACAGACAAAGTAGATATATGAATTTATTTCATGTCTATCATGGCTAAGATGCTTACGGATGTATAGTTGTACTGAAAAAAAAAATTATGTATATTAATGACTTAATTAAAATAGTTTTTAAAAAAATTATGTATATTAGCATGAGCAGCTAACAAAGATTTCCTCGGTTATACATATCTTAGGAAATCAATCATAATATCTTAAGTTATTAACTCCAAATTGCTAGCTAAAAACAAGTACGCATTCAACATAAATTTGTCGGGTATTTTTTATAACCTCTTAGGAAGTGATATGGTGTTTAAAGTGAAGGCGAGACTGTTGCCCAGGCCTGCTTCGAGTCTGATGTTTCGCTGCACATCAACATGGTGTGTTCGTGGCTTCTATAATGTAAGTAAAAGGATTTGTAAAACACACAATCACACACACAACAAATCTAATAAAGGTGAATTGTTGGATACATTTACAGACTCAAACGACATATTTATACTACCCATGATGGGCGGTTATGGTGGTAACTGCCATTGATAGTTAATTAACCGACTTCCATCTATATGACCAATTTACCCCTGCTGGATAATAGATCATGTACAATACTTTGACTCACAATACTAACATTGACTTTACATAAACAAACTAATATTAGATAATAAGTTTGACCCGTTTAGAACATTTAATAACTTGATCATCTTTGGTGTATTAAGTCCAACAATCACCCCCTAATACCCAAATGTGATCAAGCCTTGATTCTTCATTGTTTATTCCAGGTCTTTATTCAAGATGATGACTAAATCATCATCCTCGCTTGCATCTTCATCACGATCAGCTTTCACGTCCACTGCAGCCTTCAAATTGCTCTCTGCAGTCTTTGAAGTTTCCATTGCAGTCTTTGGGCCTGCACCTGCTATCTGCAGTCCATCCATATAATCAGCTTCCATCCTTGAATCAGTTTCATTGTCACCTATTGACTCCTTTTCACAGTCTTCGAATTCATCATCAGTGATTTCCTTAGAGAAGCTTTTTGATCCATCATTCACATAACTTGGTCCACACATGTAGGGCCAACTTCTAAATGCACTTACACTCCTTCTTACCCATTTTTCTTCATTTTTGATCTTTGATCCGAATTGTCCCACAGTCACAGCAGCCTCTATACCTTCCTTTATTGTCTTGCTTGTTCCAACTCCTTCATCTTTCATGGTTTTGTAGTAGGAATCTAGAATGCCAAAATACTTCATATAACATAATTCTACCCTTCTTACAATATACACTAGGAGACCCATCCTATCCACAACATCAAGCCACCTTTCCTCTTTTGTGACTTTCTCATAGCCTCCCATGTATTTCACAATTAAGTAGAAATGCATCATCTCAATCTCATACCCATCTAAGTTTGGTGGCAAATCTAATTCCTCTTCAAGCCTTAGTTGCTTCTTATAAAACCATTTCAACATATTGTCAAAGCAAACTTTGAAGGTTTTTTTCAAGAGAATCAAGAAATTCAACCATAGAACTTAAGGAATTTACTTTAGCACATTCATAAATCTTTTCTTTTCCCTTTACATCTTCAATTCCTTTAAAGTTCATCATCTTATTAAACAAATTTTCATAATGACCATCCAAATAGGAGTTTAACTTATTTTCTTTGCTTTCAATAACCATCTCTTGATCTAAACTTTGATTAAACTTTCATGAGTTACTTTATTCAAATCAATATCTTTTGTTTCAGCCCCATGATCAAACATATAGTGTATTTCACATTTTTCACCCAAGAATTTCACTTTGAAACCTTGCCACAAGAGATGTTCAAAACTAAGAACATTCCTTTCATAACCCGGTACATATGAAACACAAGAGATTATGGTATCTTTCCCATTTAACATGATCTTAACCTCTCCAATTCCATTTATTGTTAAATCAACAGGATGATTTGTTCTAGTTTCAATCCCATAACATGATTGAAATTTCACAAAACTTTCTCGTATACCCGAGAGGTGCTTTACATTAGTCTTACTTACATACCAAATGTCATCCCAACCCATGTTCTCGGTTCCAACAACAACGAATTCGTTTTCATTATCTAAAACAAAATTCGAATCAACATGATTACCTACTGTTTTGTTGGGACAACTTGTAAACATATGGCCACGCTCCTTGCATGTGAAACACCTAGCCCTATTCATTCTTCGGTACGCACTAGATCTCTTGTTTCAAACAAACATCAAGGCTTTGTTCACGACTCCCCTTCCTGCTTCCAATTTCCTCTGATTCGAATTGTTCTTGGTCACCATCTTCCTTGGCTTCCATTGGTCGAGTCTTAGGCCTGCAAACCCGCGAATCATGCTCCTGCCCCATGGCCTCCAATGATTCTTCCTGTTTGCCCTAACCGCCACTCGCCTACAGCCCACTTGATGATCATCATTCGAATTCTTACAGTTCCTTCCGCAGGTTTGAATATGAACAAACTTTGATGCGTGCGTTGTTGAAGAACTCTTCCTCCTGTCGCTCTGATGCCACTGTTGCCCAGGCCTGCTTCGAGTTTGATGTTTCGCTGCACACCAACATGGTGTGTTCGTGGCTTCCATAATGTAAGTAAAAGGATTTGTAAAACACACAATCACACAGACAACAAATCTAATAAACGTGAATTGTTGGATACATTTACAGACTCAAACGACATATTTATACTACCCATGATGGGCGGTTATGGTGGTAACTGCCATTGACAGTTAATTAACCGACTTCCATCTATATGACCAATTTACCCCTGTTGGATAATAGATCACGTACAATACTTTGGCTCACAATACTAACATTGACTTTACATAAACAAACTAATATTAGATAATAAGTTTGACCCGTTTAGAACATTTAATAACTTGATCATCTTTGGTGTATTAAGTCCAACAGAGACAACCTATAGGTCTCAAGTTCAATTCTCACTTGTGACGGTCTTCTTTGAAGGTCACCGACCAGGTTGCTTGCTACCGGACTTCACCTAATCCTCCTGCTTAGTATAGTATTAAAGGGGACCCGGGGGTTTACCACATAAGTGAATTCACATGGTTATAAAAAAAAATTGGTGATGCTTAAGGCACATGTATGTAGTAAATAGAGAAGGAAAAACCTTATCCTTGTACTTAGATTAAAAACTTATAGTCTATGTTAAACCCTTAGAAACAAAGTTAACCTTTTGAAAAAAAATACCAAATTCCCATGATTATATGTTGTTTTATAGAAAAATATTAGCATCTCTTAGTCCCCATAGACAATATTTTGGCCGTTTATATCTCTTAATTTATATTTATATTTGAGTCAAAAGACTTTGAAAAAATAGACTCTCTTTTTTAAGAGATAGATATACATATAGTTACAATATAAGTGAGATATTTTGAGCATGATGATTGATAATTAATTTTTCGGAAATGTTGGCCGGGCAGAGATGGACTATACTTATGCACCAGGAAGGAATCATCTGTTTGTTCCGGGTCCTGTAAATATCCCAGAACAGGTACTTCGTGCCATGAACAGAAACAATGAGGACTATCGATCTCCTGCAATCCCCGCCTTGACTAAAACTTTACTTGAGGATGTAAAGAAGATTTTCAAGACCACTTCTGGGACTCCTTTTCTCTTCCCAACAACAGGTTTAATTAATTAATAAATCCTACAGATACACAAATAGATAGTTTTAAGATTGGATATGCTAGAGATAAATTTTTGTCAAAAATCTTTAAAAATAAATCAATTTTTTGAATCGGATTTAAATGCAATACAAAAAAAGGTATATAAATGTAGACAAATCCATTAAAAATGGATGTTTTATATTGAAATTAATATTAATTACTAATAAATTAGCTTGTATGTATGTATCTATAGGTACTGGTGCATGGGAAAGTGCTCTAACAAACACCTTGTCTCCCGGAGACCGAATCGTTTCATTCATCATCGGCCAATTTAGTTTGCTTTGGGTGGATCAACAGAAACGCCTTGGCTTCAATGTCGACGTGGTGGAGAGTGAATGGGGCCGAGGTGCAGACTTGGATGCTCTGGCATCAAAACTTGCTGCTGATGCTGCCCATACTATTAAGGCTGTTTGCATTGTTCACAACGAGACTGCAACTGGAGTTACTAACAACTTGGCTACTGTAAGGAAAATACTTGGTAAGTAAAACAATTTCCCTCTCTTTCATACCCTAAACTTGAATAAAAATTACAAAGAAAAAAATACATATTCATGTCCGCCTTATAGAAAAGTTATTGGTAGGCTTTAGAAAGGCCGGGTAGGATGTAGGTAGACCTTACGTACGTACATGTAATTAATTATGCAAGAGCTAAACAATATTTAATGATTCAGATGAGTACCAGCACCCTGCATTGTTATTGGTGGACGGAGTCTCATCAATCTGTGCTCTAGATTTCCGCATGGATGAATGGGGGGTAGATGTGGCTTTGACAGGCTCTCAAAAAGCCCTATCTCTACCGACTGGTTTGGGGATTGTGTGCGCTAGCCCTAAAGCCATTGATGCTTCTAAAACAGCAAAATCACTTCGAGTGTTCTTCGACTGGAAGGACTATTTGAAGTTCTACCAGCTAGGGACTTATTGGCCATACACACCATCTATACAACTTCTGTATGGACTAAAAGCAGCTCTTGATCTCATTTTTGAAGAAGGTTTGGAGAATGTTATTGCAAGGCATAATCGTCTTGCCAACGCCACAAGGTAAAAACATGTGATCATCCATCAGTGATGCATGGTTCACATGTGAACTTGTTCATACTCTTGCATAATAAATACTATGTATGTACAGGCTTGCTGTTGATGCATGGGGCTTGAAGAATTGCACCCAAAAGGCGGAATGGTTTAGTGATACAGTCACTGCAGTCGTTGTTCCTTCAAACATTGATAGTTCTGAGATTGTTAGAAGAGGATGGAAGAGATACAACTTAAGCCTGGGTCTCGGACTAAACAAGGTAGCCGGGAAGGTCTTCAGAATAGGACATCTTGGCAACTTAAATGATGTAAGCATCTTCTTAGATGTAGTTTGTTTTGTGCATATTTTATTAAACGTATAAATATATCTCAATTATAGCATAGATCTATATATGGCATGGGTCTATTTTTATTGCAACTTGTAGATATTTATATGTATATATGTTTGTATTTATGTTTTTTTTGCATGCAGTTGCAACTGTTAGGGTGCCTTGCAGGGGTGGAAATGGTGCTCAAAGATGTGGGTTACCCTGTAAAGCTTGGAAGTGGGGTGGCAGCTGCTTGTGCATACCTACAGAACAACATCCCCATGATTCCATCAAGGATTTGAACACTCGTGTAATTGCTATTAGTTGCTTGTTTAAAATATCTCTTCTTTGTTTGTAAATTCTATTTGGTTTTCATCTTCACATCTTTGACATATATAGTTTGAGATGAAAAACTTATATATATGTGATTAAACAGAATTTTTATTTGCCATCATCATTTCATCTTTTAGTTGTGTAAATGATAGCTAGAGTCTGATTCTGATAACTAATCTAATCATCAAAGGAACATAAGGAGAGAAGTTATTCTTCGTTTATTAAAACTAAAACATAAAGAATCCAAATTTATTGTTGAAGTACAAAAGTGGTTAAATTTATGATTTTAAAAATGTTAACGTTATCTAGATTAAGATTTTAGGTTAGAGAAGATGGTTTTGTAAATAATATTGTTTTTGTTTGATTGTGTTAAAGTTCCTATGAATATCATGACAATTTGTTAGAAATAATCGTCCATTGCCATTGAAACTTAAGAAACTAAAAAGAAAAACACCATGATCAGGTATTTATAGTTTGTAACTTCTTATGTTTCTGTGTTGGAAACGTACCTACAAAAATATTTATAACCTTATGTATTATTTATTAATATTTGTCAAATGACATGCAAAATCTTTTATTGATATAGTAATTAGATGACAATTATAACTACCGGATATGACGAGAAAAGTTATGATGTTTCATAAGTGAATAAATAGAGATATTAAACATTATATAAGAGCAAGTTTGTGTGTCACGTAACAATTCATATATCAAAGAGAAAGAGTGGAAAGAAACATCAATAGTACTATGACATCGTCATCATCAAAGAGTTTCATCTTTACAAATAAGTTTTTGTTATGAGTGCGTGAGCATAATTTAACCAAACTGAAAAATAACTTATATTTCGAACCATAACCAATTTTAGTCGAAACCAACTTTAACTGGCGGTTATGGCAAAGCTAAGTCATTAATTCGGTTATAATTATGGTTAAGCGAAGCCATTAACCAACTTTAACCGAATCGATTATTATATATTTGTTTTTTAATATATCAGTGTGTGTGTGTGTGTTTTTTTTCAGTTACATATAGTGCAAGTAAAATATAGAAAATAAGCTATAACTTTTTATTAGATTAAAATATTATGTGTCATATGTGAGACTACATATATTAAGAGATGAGTTAAAGTTCATGTGATTTTTACTTTTTGTTCACTTATTAGCAGTCACTCCAAAGTCTTACAAGTTTCATTTGGATTTTTATCATCAATATATCTCTAATTCAAAAGCTTTACAAATTTTTCTTGTTCTTTTCAACAATTGCATTATTAACCGAATTTAACAAAAATTGAACCAGAACTGATGGTTAACCAATCAATTAGTTATGGTTATGAATACGAATTTAAAATTAACCGAAATAACGGTTTTGGTTACAGAAATGATCATAATCGCACGAACCAACCATACCCACCCCTAGTTTTAGATATATGTTGTTTAATTATTTAATTGATAAAATTTATAAAGTATTTAGTCACCATGTTAAACATGATATATGTCACACCCCGAGCCGGCGGGCCGGATCGTGTGTCCTGTCGGGCGGAAGGTTCTCGGGGCGCGATATCGGGAATGATAATCGTGATGATCAGATTGTTTACATAGCATCAACATTGAGAATAACTAAAGCACAATAACATTAAACTAGGATTACAAAGTTAAATTACAATTTTCAATGTTTGATAATTTAACTAAGTAAACATATCAAAAGAATCATAAGTTTACTATCTTGTAGCTATACAAGATATCAAAAGTGATTCATAGAAATCAACAAAAGTATGTGCTTTTCCAAAAACTACTAGGTCCTATAACTGGCATCCTAGTATGCAATCCCGAGCCTTAGCTTACTCTTAAACATCACCTGAGAAAGCATGTAAGAAAACAAAGTCAACACAATGGTTGGTGAGTTCATATAGTTTAGTATTTGAAAAATAGCTTAGCAAACCTTCTCGGTAACAACCTTAACCTCATTAACATCACCTATAATATCCAGATCGGTATGCATATATATACGGCATACGAAAGGGTCGAGCCTACAACCCGCCCAGACGCCATCCCACCACATACTAAACCATATATGACATTGTTGTTAATGATAATTAACCATTTTACCTACCATCCAGTTTCATTTCCATCCTAGTTTCAAGCATTCCGTTTAGAAGTTTACAACACGCATACATTAGCATTTACAAACCTCTTCGGTAAAAACCTTAACCTCATTAACATCACCTGTAATATCCAGCTCGGTATGCTTATATATAGGGCATACGAAAGGGTCGAGCCTACAACCCGCCCAAACGCCATCCCACCACATACTAAACCACATATGACATTGTTGTTAATGATAATTAAGCGTTTTACCCACCATCATCAAATAGCTTTTGAGTTCCACAATTTCGAATTTATCGGTTTCTTGAGTTCATCACATACTCATGATCAACCACAGTATTTGTAGAAATATAATATTAAATGTTTAATTAAATGAATAATTAATCATTTAAATAAACTAAGACATGATGATTGGGCCTTATTTGACTCAGTCAATTAGTCTTAGTTGTTGGTGGTGTCCAACTCGTAACAACTCACACGTAGTCCATATCAAGCTTGACTCAAATGAGTCTACCTGTATGTGTCGGGACTTTCAAGTTTTGCCAATATCAGCCTGACCATCAGGTATAATGTACATGTCGGGACTTTAGGATATCCTTTGATTAATGTCTCTCTTTATATTCTTGCATTTTGCTTTGCTTGTTTACTTGTTTGATTTCTTGATTGTTTGATCGTTTGTTTGTTTGATTGTTTGCTTGGTGCCCATATCAGCATGACCCATAGGGTCTACTGTATGTGTCTGGACTTTACACGTGATCTCTATCGATTACGACTGACAGCCACCTATAGCTTTAGCATACAAGTTTATAGCATTCACATAGTCTAGCTTTTACGTATATTGTGCACAAGTACTAGCTTCACAACCGGAATCCCATTCCGTTTGTCCTAGCATATCAAGCATTCGAGCATTCAAGTGTTTAAAGCATTCCAAGCATTTCAAGCATTTCGAGGATATCAAGCACTTCAAGCATATAAGTCTTTCTGAGTTTAAGTATACGAGTTTTCAAAAGTATAGTTTATAAAAGCATTTCAGAGTTTTTTGTATTTGTTGTCTCAAGCATTTGAAAGCATCAAGAGTTTTAGGCAAACAAGTATAAGTGTATAAAGCATTAGCATTAAGAATATGTGTATAGAGCATTAGCATTAAGAATATGTGTATAAAGCATTAGCATCAAGAATATGTGTATAAAGCATTAGCATTAAGAATATGTGTGTAAAGCATTAGCATTAAGGCTGAGTGTACAAAGTATTAGCATTATGAATAAGTATAAAAGAGTTAAAGAAAGGTTTAGACATTTGTATAAAATGTGTAAACATGCTTCTCAGTCCCGAAGTAAAAACAAAATAGTTTGAAAAGGGACAAATGAACTCACCTGTGTTGCTGAAAATGAAGTCACAACAGATAATGCGCGCTCGTGAATTGTAGTTTAAGTATCTTCAACACCTAAGTTGTTTTAAGAGATTCGAATACTATAAGTATTTATCATAGACGCGAACTAGGGTTTCGGTCTCGGCGTGCAACTAAGTGTCCAATGTTACTAATGAGTTTCTATGATTCTATCTAACTAATCTAAGTACATTACCCGTTTGAATTCCTTATCCCGTAGGTAGACACATCCAAACCTTAATTAAATAAGGTCTAGTTGTATATATTCAAAGTCTTTAATTAAAACATTTTTAACATAATTCATTTAAGTTAAACCTTAGGTTAGAAATCATTTATTTTAATTTAATAAAGTTTACAAATCAATTTCTTTCATTAAAAACATAATTAATTTTGAGAAAAGTATAATTAACATGATGGGCTTGGGTTAATCCCATTTGATTAACCTCGGCCCATTACTTGCTTTTGTTTGTCCAATGATTCTTGATCAACTCTTTGAATAACTCGTCCTAGATAATTCAAATGAATAATCTAGGGTAGTTACATGTTCGTTATGAAATTCCTAAGGGTTAGGTGTTGATAGTTAAATTAACACTTGAAACCTTAGATTATTGTTTTGATCCTCATGATTTCTCAAATAAGTTGAACCCAAAATGATGTTCACAATCCGTGTTTGGATGATAACATGATTTTATGAAAAGCCTTTATTATTGAAAACCCTCATTCATGATTTCTTTACGTGAACTCATGTCTCTTAACCCATGATCAACTTCATTAGTGTTAATCAAATTAGACTTCCACTTTGACACCCATATGCTACACCCCAACACGTACCCACGTAAAGTTCCCATGCATGGACTCATGTGTTATATCCCATGCATGCATCTACACACTCCAACCCATACTTGAGATTGCTTAGTCTCCAACCTATGTATTCAGCCGAATGGACTCATGCTAATGACAAGGTCCGACCGAAGTAACATGGGCCGAAAGGATATGGTGCTAATGAGACCTTGGCCGAATCAACATAGCCGAAAAGAGGGGGTGTGGCCGCATGAGGCAAGCCCGAATGGTTGCTGCTCATGAACCTTTGGCCGAATGGGTTCCAGCGAAGAAGAGCCCAACCGAAAGGGTTTGGCCGAAAGACTCGGCCGCATAAGGCCTTGGGCCAAAGCAACTTGGCCGACCCAGTAAGGCGTAGGCCAAATAGGTCTTGGCCGAATAGAAGAGTGGCCGAAAGGGTCCTTGACCGAACCAGCTGAGCCGCATGTGACTTGGCCGAGTGGGTCTTGGTTCGGGCGAATGGGCCTAGTTGGCTGGGCATGAGCCATTCGGCCGAATGTGGCCATGGGAAGCTCATACGGTGAGCTGGTTTTCTCATTCGGCCCAATCGAACTCCACAACAATGGCAGCCCCCATCCTCAATCTAATGGCAAACCTAAGGTGTGCAACAAGTTCCTAACTTTCTTAGGAGGGTTTTTGTGGCGTTTCCCTAAGGTTGTGAGGGGTTTAGAACCGTTTTCCTTGGGTTCGAACTAAGGGTTTTAGAAACCCTAAAAACCGAAAAGAATTCTCATTTTTACCTCGAATCAGTTGGTTCAAAGCTTAGATCTGCTGTACTTCTATGATCTACGAGTTGTGGTGGTCGTTTTGACACCAAAAACACTCGATTTCGTGGAGAAATGAAAAAGATGAAGCTTGAGGTTCTAGGGAGAGAAAGTAGAGAGAGAGTGTGACGGGTTTGGGGGTGGGGCTGGTAGGAGAGGGAAGAAAAATGGTCATTCAAGGCCATTTGATGGTTTCTAATCGTCCGGCTACGTTCGGGTTCGTTCGGTTTCCCTCGGTCTCGCGTAGAAACGTCGGTTTCGCCTCGTTTTCGTAACGGAACTTCACGGTTTTAAAAGTAAAGTTTATAAATTTATTTTAGGTGGTAATTCGTAGTAAATTAACTAAATATCTTCCGTTTATTTAAATTTTCTGAAAATGTTTAATTTACTATTTAAATCGAATCGTATAGTCGTCGCGTATATTCGTTCGAATCGTGACCCGTACGAATACAACGATAACTACAATTTTCGATATGGTTTTCTAATTATCGGATATCATTCAGAACGTTAAACTTTCAGATATATTCGTACATATCGTCACCTATACGAATAATCCGTCGATTTAGCATTCTCGTAACAACGTCCATTCTTGTTTTGTTCTGTAATTCCTCACATACGTTTATACATAATAAGATCCTAACAAGCATTCATGTGATAATCTTGCGTTGTCTGATATGTTTCTGACTGTTAAACCGTGAGTTTGAATCATGTTACTGAAATAATTGCATAATAGTTTTGTGTCAAGCATTACACGATAATAGCATACAAATAATACACCTAGTTTGTACCTGAGTTACTGTGTAAATTACTGTGCATATCACTGTTCCGGTTACGTTTCCGGCACTGATGTTACAATATATTAAACATTTTTTTAGTGAAACATAGACTCTATTTTTCTCTTACTTTATTTCTAAAATAATATACTTGAATTATGTTAAATTTGAACTCATAACCACTTGTTTGGTGAGTAAACCACCACATCACGTGTTCCTTATGTTTCTCCTATTAAAATAATATTATTACCACCCAATTAAACGATTGTAGATTAAAACATGATGCAAAATTGAATACATAAATTAAACAAGAAACAAAAGTCATTATATCTAATAGTTGGCATGATGAATCAATCCTAAATGAGGAAGGGGCGTTTGTTTGGGTCTGAACCATTAAGTGTTAATGGTTAAGATGTTTGAATGGTTAATAAGGTCTACACCATCAAACGTTGAACCGGTTAAGACTGTTTTGTTCAACATCTGAATGAAAATAAAATATTAAATTTTTTTTTTCTTTAAAACCCTAGAGCCACCCCTTAAGCTCCCACACGATCGGTTCCACCTGTCCCCTTCATCCCAACCGGTCGTTGCCCATTGTGGTGCGAAGGTAAGCAATCAAAGGTAAGCAATCGCCCCCGGTGGTGCGAACCGTCGCCACCCCCGTCCCCATCGACCTCGAACCACCGAGCATGACCTTCGATTCAGGTGTCGCCATCCCCTGTGGTCATCGTCGTCCCCGCATCTACCTAAGGAAAGAAAAACCTCGAACCCTACTTGTTATGTGGCTCCGATCGGGAAGATCGCGACTTGAGTAGTAGGCATCGGGAAGACCGGTCGAGCGAGCGGTGGTGGTGGTGCGGTCGAGCGAGCGGTGGTGGTGCGGTCGAGCGAGCGGTGGTGGTGGTGCTGTCGAGAGATGGCGGTGGTGGCGCAGTCGAGCGTCGACAGTGTGGCCGGCGGTGCCCTTGCCCCTCTTCCTTCACGTCTGAATGGTTCATATTTAATCCCAAGTCGGAGTGGTTCAGACCTCCATTCAAACATTCGGTTCCATTCAGATGTGTTTTTTTCGTGTCACACCCCGATCTAGCGGGCTGGATCTACTTTCCCGTAGGGTGGAAAGGTCTCGGGGCGCGATATCGGATGATAATTGGGATGTTTACATTGAACATGATATATAAAATGAGAAAACACTAAATAAAATAAAATTACAAAGTTAAATTACATCAGTATCGTTCATAATTTAACAATGTAAATCTACCAACAACATCATAAATTTTCGACCTTGTTTCTGCTCAAGATATACAAAATAATTTATATAATGATGTTCAAAAATGTGCACATTCAAAATACTAGGTCCTTTATCTGGGCATCTGTCACACCCCGAGCCGGCGGGACGAATCGAGTTTCCCGTCGGGCGGAAGTTTCTCGCTGCGCGATATCGTGAGAGATAATCGGAATGATCAGATTGTTTACATTGCACATGATATATAAATGAGAAACTGCTAAGTTAGAATAGAATTACAAAGTTAAATTACATCAGTTAAGTTCATAATTTAACAATGTAAATCTACTATCAAGATCATAGTTCTTCTATCTTGTATCTGCACAAGTTACACAAAATAATCTGTATTTGATGTTCCAAAATATGCAGGTCCAAAAATGCTAGGTTCTCTAAATGAAATCCTAGCTCAAAAGCAATGACTGCTTAATTGACCTGTTCGTCACCTGAGATGTCATGCAAAAATAAAGTCAACACATGGTTAGTGAGTTCATATGATTTAGTATTTGAAAAATAGCTTTGTAGATCCTTTCACGGTAAAAACCCTAACCTCATTAACATCACCTGTAATATCCAGTTCGGTATGCTTATGTATAGGGCATATGAAAGGGTCAAGCCTACAACCCACCCAGACGCCATCCCACTACATACTAAACCACATATGACATTGTTGTTAATGATAATTAAGCATTTTTACCTACATTCACTTCCATTCCATCATAGTTCTAACATGCACATAAAACATTTGCTAAACCCTCGGGTAACAACCTTAATCTCATTAACATCGCATGTATTATCCAGATCGGTATGCTTATATATAGGGCATACGAAAGGGTCGAGCCTACAACCCGCCCAGACGCCATCCCACCACATACTAACCCACATAGGACATTGTTGTTAATGATAATTAAGCATTTTTACCCCTACCATTAACCCATTTGTTCTTTAGTTCTTCAGTTCTTGTTCCTGAAAATACACTTTGAAATCTCTATAGATTCCTTAAGTTCATCACACAATCATGATCAACATTACATGTGTAGAAACAATTCAATAAATGCTTAGATAAATAAATAACTAAACATTTAATAAACTCTAAGACATAATGATTGGGCCTTGGTCAACTCAAGTAGACTAGTCTAGCAATCAGGGTTCTTAGTAGTAAAGGAGATCTGTAAACCTCATCAAACATGCGACCTATAATCAATCAGTCTAGCTAGGACATCTTTTGATATACAGGCTTTTATAGTTCTTTAGACCGTCCATAGTTCGTATAGTTCTTTAGTTCTTTGGCACATGTTATCTTTGAGTATTTCCCAGATGTTCCTCAAAACAGTTAGGGAATACTGTAAATATCATCAAGCATGCGTCTCATATTCGATCAGTCTAGCTATGTCACACCCCAGGCCGGCGGGAACGGATCGTGTTTTCCCGTCGGGCGGAAGGTTCCCGGGGTGCGATATCTTGAGTGATAATCAATTGATCAGATTGTTTACATAGCACATGATAATATAAATGAGAAATGCTAACACATCCATGATATAGAATTACAAGATTAAATTACAATGTATCGTTCATAATTTAATCGAGTAAATCTATCAAAAGAATCAATATGACTATATCTTGTATATGTACAAGATATACAAAAGATGATTCATTGTTCTTGTCACCAAAATCATGCAACGCAAAATAAAGCTAGGTCTTCTAAAAGTCCACTAGCTTAATCCTTGCATGTACGTATCTACACCTGTTCATCACCTGAGAAAACATGTATTTAAACAAAGTCAACACCAGGTTGGTGAGTTCATAAGTAAGTAAATTGAAAACCTTGATTCATTCACATGCACATTCACAATGATAATTATGTTACTTGTATGTCGTTTGTTCCCTTGTTCACCCAATGGGTTCTCAATAGTTATATTTACAAGTAATATATCATCCTAGTAGTGATGCTTATATATAAGGCATATGTAAGGGAACTAAGCCCTAGCCAACATCCCACCACATCACTACTAGAACTCAACACAACTTGCAATACAACTATTGATTTCCATTCCCAAATCCACATGTCCATATCATTCTTGAATCACCTGTGATAACTTGTATAGAATAATATAATATTGTAATTGTTGTTATCGAACCGAAGTTTAGATAACCATTATATATGTTAAGGATATTAGATTTATTAAATCTGTTCATTGTATTATTCTATATTTGTGGGGTTAACTGTTGTTTCACTTTTAAATATTAAGAGTGTTAGTTAACCACTTGTAATTTGTTCTTGAACTATAGTGCATAGAGCCTAAAAGGAATCCATTGAAATCCTCACGTAACCATATTTCAATGCATCTGATTTACCTCTACCACTTTGTAAACCCAGAGACCTCATCGAAACAGTTACTAGTAATATGACATGAGAATATACATTACTCAGTCTACTAGACAACCAGAAACGATGGATTAATTACTTTTCACTGCAGATTAATATCACCATGTGTCGCTTTCCAGAACCTGACTTGAGGTAGCCCTGTCACCGGTCATACGTTACCGGCCAATGAATCAATACGATCAACATACTAGCCCTACAAGCTAGAGGTTTGTCAAACCTATGGTACCACTATGCTATCGTCGGTTTAGTCACGTCAAACTAACTGGTCAGCGAATTAAAGGGGCTTACATGATCAACTTGTACAATTGGCACATGATTGAAGTGATATAATACAACAGGTCAATAGTAACTAATTGTAATTGTGTTCATCTGTATTATTGTTCTCATTGTCATATGTTCTCCATGTTATTAACAAAGTTAAATAAGAACTTGTCTTATTACATTATGTTAATTCTTTGAGTGAATGATGTTGTTATCATGAAGTAACATTATCATGATTATCATTCTTTGTTCCATGTTCTCTTGTAATATGTATTGAGTAGTAAAGCTAAGTGTTAAAAGGATTTATCCTATTACACTTACTTAACTCTTGTGTCGAATGTTATTACAAAGATATGTAATATCTTTATAACATTCATATGTTTGCCTGAGATTGTTCCAATGTCTTGTTTATGTAAGAATAACTGAGTGTTATAAGATAAAATATTATAACTATATTATTCTAATGTATTGATGAATTAATAAGATATATTATCTTGTTCATCTGATTATCCCTGTCATGTCATGATCATACAAGCATGCATACAATGATAAGCGATAATAAACAATTAAGTATTATCTAAATCACAGTATAAATAACATGTTAAGCAAAACTTTTAAATAAATAAAAGTAAACATGTTTCTCAGCCCTGAGAGTTTAAAATCAGTTAAGATTAAAGTAAAAGGGGCATATGAACTAACCTTGTTGTAGGGTTGACTTAGCTTAAAAGAAGAATGCACGCGCTCCTTGATTGTATTTGTAGTGTTTTCACGTTCCTGTATTGATTTCATATTGTAACATCACTGTACTTTCAGTTGTCCGTATGTCCGTACATCCGTACGATTGTACTGTTACGACTGGAGATTTATTTATTATGAATGATTATGAAATTATTGATTGACATTACTGATATTATCACTGTTACTGGTATACATAATTATAATTTATTATACGCGTAAACCACGGGAAGTTTAGTTGTAATTCAACTAAACAGACCCGTAGTGTTTATCGCGGTTACTTATCACTGATAATGAAGGATTATTGGTCTGAGAATGGATTGAGATGGAATTGGGAGTTTGTTTGAGTCTGGTTACTAAACGTAGTCAAGGACCCATGGTCATGGTTTATCGAAATAGCGGTGGGACGGTGGCTAGGGCAGTTGCGACTGACCCTTACATATGCCCTATATATATGCATATTTCGGTTTATCATGGATGTGTCAGTGACTAGGGTTTAGTGGGTTTTTGGTTTGGGAAATGATAATATTAAAGTTAATAAATAATGGGAATTTATTTACGCGATGGTGAGGTTACGAACGTTATCTAAACACGAATATTAATTCAGAAATATTAACTTAATAAATGTATTCGCGTGAGTGACGATTCACACGAATATAATTATTAGGAATAATATTCTGAAACGATATTCAATAAATCGTAAATCGAATCGAAACACGATACGAGCGACGAATTCGCAAAGGTGACGATCTTTACGAATACGTACGCGAGTGACGCGTTTCGACGAAATAATTAAATAATATCAAATGATATTAAAATTAATAAATTAAAACTGAAAACGTTTATTAGGAATCACAACGTAAAGCAAAACCGAGTAAATCAGTTATTTAAAATAATTAATTTTGTAAAAATAAAATGAAATCGTTTTACGAAATGAAATTATTTAAATCATTTTAATTAATGAAATTCAATTATTTATTCATGTTATGTTTAAATATGTTTTCGTTAAAAACCGAGCATAACCGATCATTTATTATATTTTTTTTATATTTTATCGCGATAAAAACGAGACCGGTCACGGGGCAATAATACGCGTTATAAGGAAGAAGATCACCATCTTCTTCCTCATTTTTACACACACACTCTCTCACTAAAACCCTAAACCCGTCACCACTTTCTCTCTCTACCTTCTCTCTACCATAACTCACTCAAAACTCAACCAAATCACCTCATTCTTGCGCCAAATCGAAGATCTCGACATCCTCTACACGAAAGTACAAAGGATCGGTCCTATCTCCACCTTAAACTCTCGAAATCTTAGTGAGAAGGTACGTTTTTTTTAGGGTTTTCTACAACCCGACAAAAACCGAACTTTAACCGGTTCAAAACATCACTTTTTCGACCCATACACCTTCTAAATGAGTTTACTCACCTAAACCCACTCAAAACGACTATATATACGACTATACCTCGAAATCATCTTCTCCCATGGCTGAAAACCCGTTCGGGCGAATGGCCCATGAGTATGAGCCATTCGGCGAATGAGTGGAGAATGAGTGGAGTATGAGCTCATTCGGGAGAATGAGTGGAGTATGAGCTCATTCGGGAGAATGAGTGGAGTATGAGCTCATTCGGGAGAATGAGTGGAGTATGAGCTCATTCGGGAGAATGAGTGGAGTATGAGCTCATTCGGGAGAATGAGTGGAGTATGAGCTCATTCGGGAGAATGAGTGGAGTATGAGCTCATTCGGAGAATGACTCTCATTCGGGACTCATTCGGAGAATGACTCTCATTCGGGACTCATTCGGAGAATGACTCTCATTCGGGACTCATTCGGGAGAATGACTCATTCGGGTGAAAACTCATTAGCATGAGCCATTCTTATGAAAATCACAAGAATGAGTCATTTTCACTACACCAACTCAATTAACAACTTAGATTTCAAAAAGAACAATCAAATAAGGGATCATAACTCTAGATAACAGTTAATCAAACACAGGACTGTGAATACAACATCAGTACGAAAACGGTGAGCGCGCATAATACGAGAACACAGATACTAAGGACTTCAGGTGAGTTCTCATAACCTCCCTTTCTTTAAACTGTTTTTGGTTTTAAAACCCGGAGGTGAAACATGTATACCAAATTAAATATTATTTTGATAACACAAGGTTAATACCTGTTTATCAATATGATATTCACATTTGAAATTATCATTATTATGGGATTATCTCTTATTATTTTATATCCATGTAAACATTGTTATTGACCTAGGTCAATAACAAAGATTACAAGTATTGTCACAAATCCCGAGAATCATCGCTCTTAACTTCGGTTAATTGCTTTGACATCGTGTATTGTCACGTGGATGGTTTCCACATCTGTGAAGCATTGCCTTTGACTTCGGTTATCTGCTTTGGCTTCATGTATTGTCACGTGGTTAGCGACCACTCCATGAATCATGTATTTAACTTATGTTAATTACATAATGATCATGTATAGTCACGAACATTATTTGAGAATATGGTTGATGAGATTGGTTGATTAGTTTGTGGATTGATTATCTATATTTGATTATGATTATTTGTGATTGGCTATGATTGATTTGGTTATGTGGTTATGTGATTGTGTATGTGTTTGGCTGTTGAATTGATGGATGTGTGTTGGATTATCTCATACAGGTATTCATATGGATTTTCTCAAGAAGATCATAAGTTTTATACTCGTTTTAAACAAAGCATTTTATAAAACCATTTTAAGCATAAACTTTCAAACTCATTTTACTAAAACATTTTTAAATATAAAAACTTATGATTACTCACCAACTACTTTTGTAGTTGACACTTGATTTCTTACATGTTTCAGGTGATGGAGACAAGTAGGAATGAAGAGAGGATCTCTTCTATTTTGGACATCATCATATAGGATCTTGGACTTAGTTAATTAACTAAATTTCTGGCGATTAGAGTTTAGTTAGTTTAACTAATTCTTTTGTGTAACTAATGTACTTGATTCATGATGAACATGATTTTTGTGTAATTATTTTGGTTGATTAAATGATATATGATGATTTGATTTAGATGCCCACGAGCTTTTGAACAATCTACACATCCCTCGTGGCATCCCGATGATTCCGCCGTCGGTCGGGGTGTTACAGATTGGTATCAGAGCCTGGGTTATAGGGAATTAGGTTACTAGAAATGGTTGACCTAGTCTATAACCGTAGGATACCCTAGTATGAATAAATTCATACACTAGTTAGTATATTCAGGATTTCATGCTTATGTGTTTATTACATGTTATATGAACTCCTGTTATACATCTGATATATATATGCTGCTTATTAATTTCTTGCTTACGTGTGCCCTAATGATTCGATAAGGACATGCACGTGGTGTATCGTAAAGGTGGTGGGACGTTGGCTAGGGCAGTTGCGACTGACCCTTACATATGCCCTATATATATACCATTTACGGTACATTGGGTGGATGTCAGTATTGAAGAATGTGGGAACTACCCGTTTGGGAAATTATCTGTTTAGGAAATTAACTGCTTAGGAATTTTCTGTTTTAGGAAAATTATCTGTTTGATCTATAAACTCCAGACAAGGACACACTCGTGGTATACTACAAAGGTGGTGGGACGGTGGCTGGGGCAGTTGCGACTGACCCCTACATATGCCCTATACATATACCATTTGTAGTATATTGGGGGTCTGTCAGTGTCAGGAACATAGGATATTATTAGGACCTTACTAGGAGTGGTTGAGAGGATATGATTGTGGACTGTTGATGGATTGACTGGGAATGGTTCATGGATGATTATACTTGATAAATATTTATAAACTCACTTATGAAACACACAGATTGGACACGTAGGGTGCATAGGATTAACGAACGATAATGAGCGATTAGTGATGCGATATGGACTTGGGAGATGATATAGACACTTGATGATAATATAAACGCATAGTTATGATACTAACACTTAGTGATGGTATTGACACTGGATGAGATGAAACTATAGGGAAGATATGAACACCTAGTGACAATAAGAGCACTTCGTGATGATATGAACCCTTAATGATGATTATTGACATTGGAATTGATATGGATTTTAGTGAACTTAGACAGTTGGGGGAAACTTAATGTCAGGTGAACTTAGACATTAGGTGAACTTAGAAATAGGCAAGCCTACATGTCAGGTGAACTTAGACATTAGGTAAACCTAATTGTCCAAGGGAACTAGAGATCACTTCACTCAAAATTATCCTACTAAGGATAAGGTTTGTGAAGTGAGAATTATGGTGAAATACATGACACACTCTACACACTAGCAATGGCATAATCGTGGTGCAATGGAACGGTGGTGGGACGGTGTAGGGGAGATTGCGATCTACCTCTGCATATGCCCTATATATAAGCTTGTTGCATTGCATTGGGAGGTTGTCAGTGTTAGTGTAGAGTGAGGAATGTATAGGACCTAGGAATAGTTAGCTAACACTAGTTATGACCAACTAGGACACTTAGAATAATACTAGGCAAATCTATAGACATTATGAGTTTAAATAACAGATAGGAAATAAATATAGTTCCTATATGTAATCCTAACTGTTTAAAATAAACTCAATTGACCATTGTTTGTATGATTTACGTTGTAAACGGTAGTAACATGTTTCTAATTTCTCAGAAACATGCCGCCTCGCCGTCACAACGAAGATGACTCAAACAGTGGGGATGCTAACAACGGTAATGCCAACTCCGGCATACAAGAGTTAGCCACACTTATTTCTGGATTGGTGAGCCAATTGACTCAGGCTAACCAGAATATCAACCAGAACAGAGGTGGTGCAAACCCTCCAACTTGCACATTCAAACACTTCAATTCCTGCAATCCCCTGAAATTTACGGGTGCTGAATCAGCCACTGGTCTGCTGCAGTGGTTTGAGAGTATGGAGAACACCTTCATCAACAGCGAATGCCCCGAGAATCTGAAAGTTCGCTACGCCACCAGTGTTTTCCAAAAGAGAGCACTAACTTGGTGGAATGGGGAAAAGCGAACTAGGGGAGTGGATGCTGCCTTAGCTTTGACATGGACAGAGGTCAAGAACCTGATGACCACTGAATTCTGTCCTCGAAGCGAGATGAGGAAACTGGAGACTGAGTTCTGGGAACTTAAGCAGGATAGCGGGGAGAACGTCATCTACAATACTCAGTTCCACGAGTATAGTTTGCTGGTACCTCATATGGTGACACCCTTGGAGAGGGCGATCGAGAAGTATATTGGCGGGCTGCCGGTGCAGATTCAGGATACAGTCTATGGGAGCAATCCCAAAACACTCGAGGCTGCAATCCGATTATCTGCAACTCTTACTGATAATCACGTAAGGAATGGAACTCTTACCCGGAAGGGGTATAAGAAGACTGACACCAAGACTACTGCAAAGGAAGTCAAAGCTGAAGTCAAGTCTGAAGCTGCTAGCTCGTCCAAAAGCAGCAACAAGAAGAGAAAGAATAGGAACTTCATGGTAACTGTACCTGCTGCGAAGTCTGCGCAGCAATCATCAAACAATTCTGCTGCAAGAAGTTACACTGGGAATACTCCCCAATGTAATACTTGCAGGTATCATCACGCACCTAACTTGCCATGTCGCGTCTGCAACAACTGTGGCAAGTTTGGGCACTATGCTAATGTTTGTAGGAGTGCATTGCAAGCACAAAGGATGCAACATGCACCGCTTGCACTGCCAGCTCCTCATGCTCAACCTATTCCGGCTGTACCCATTCGCCAGGTACCTCAAGCACAGGCAAGAGCCTGTTATGAATGTGGCGAAGTGGGTCATTTCAGGAATCAGTGCCCAAAGTTGACCGGGGATAATCAAAGGGTGGCAAGAGGCCGGGCTTTTCAACTGAATGCTCCAGCTGCTCAAGCCAACCAGGATGTGGTCAACGGTACATTTCTGATCAACAACTCTTATGCATCTGTCTTATTTGATTCTGGTGCCGATAGGAGTTTCGTTTCATATGATTTTGAATGCTTGCTTGGTAGAACACGTACATACTTAGATAAACCGTTCAATGTGGAGGTGGCTGACGGAAACACTATTGATATTGACACTATTATCGTTGGATGTACGGTGAACTTAAATGATCACGTTTTCCCAATTGATCTCATACCTATGCATCTTGGTAGCTTCGATGTTATCATAGGCATGGATTGGTTAGCCACCCACAGAGCGGAGATTGTTTGTCATGAGAAATATATTCGTATTCCTTTACCTTCGGGTGAAACTTTGAGAATATTTGGAGAAACTGCTAGTCAAGGTCTTAAGCTGATGTCTTGCACAAAAGCACATAAGTACCTTAGGAAGAAATGTATAGCCTTCTTAGCTCATATTGTGGAGAAGAAAGAGAAAGGAAAGAAGATTGAAGATGTTCCAGTGATACGAGATTTTCCAGAAGTCTTCCCAGACGATTTACCGGGTCTTCCACCAGAACGTCAAGTTGAGTTCCGAATCGACTTAGTACCTGGTGCGAACCCAGTCGCCAAAGCTCCCTACAGACTTGCGCCTTCGGAGTTGCAAGAATTGGCGAGTCAGCTGCAAGAACTTACCGATAAAGGGTTTATTCGCCCGAGCCATTCGCCATGGGGTGCACCGGTCCTGTTTGTCAAGAAGAAGGACGGGTCATTCCGAATGTGCATCGATTACCGCGAATTGAACAAACTTACAATCAAGAATCGATATCCACTGCCGCGTATCGATGATCTCTTCGATCAGCTTCAAGGCTCGGCATGGTTTTCAAAAATCGATCTTAGGTCTGGGTATCATCAGCTTCGCGTACATGATGATGATATTCCCAAGACAGCTTTCAGAACAAGATATGGCCACTATGAATTTCTGGTAATGCCTTTCGGCCTTACCAATGCACCTGCGGTTTTCATGGACCTCATGAACCGTGTTTGCAGGCCATACTTAGATAAATTTGTGATTGTATTCATTGATGATATTCTGATCTACTCAAAGACTAAGGAAGAACATGAAAAACACCTTAAGTTGGTTTTGGAGATTCTAAGAGAGGAGCGACTGTATGCCAAATTCTCTAAATGTGAATTTTGGCTTAAGGAAGTTCAATTCTTGGGACACATAGTCAACGAATACGGTGTTCACGTGGATCCTGCAAAGATTGATGTTGTGAAGAATTGGAGTACACCGAAGACACCGACGGAGATTCGATCCTTCCTTGGACTTGCCGGTTACTATCGGCGGTTCATATCGAACTTCTCCAGAATTGCTGTCCCTCTCACTGCTTTGACTCAGAAAAATAGGCCATACGAGTGGGGACCAAAGCAAGAAGAGGCATTTCAGACTCTGAAGCAGAAACTTTGTGATGCTCCTGTCTTGACACTGCCTGATGGAAATGATGATTTTGTAGTCTATTGTGATGCATCCAACTTAGGTCTCGGTTGTGTTCTCATGCAACGGGGAAAGGTTGTGGCTTATGCATCAAGACAATTGAAGATTCATGAGAAGAACTACACTACGCACGACTTGGAACTTGGTGCAGTCGTGTTTGCTTTGAAGATATGGAGACATTATCTTTATGGCACCAAGTGTGTAGTCTTTACTGATCATAAAAGTTTGCAACATATTCTAAATCAGAAAGAGCTCAATATGAGACAACGGAGATGGGTTGAACTGTTGAATGATTATGACTGTGAAATTCGCTACCATCCTGGTAAGGCGAATGTAGTAGCAGACGCGCTTAGTCGCAAGAGTCAAGTTCAAATCCATAGTGTCCGAGTGCGCAATAACCTCTGTAATGATATTTTCACAGCCCAACAACACTCATTAGCTCAAGATAACTTGAAAAATGAGATGTCTTGCGGGGCTGAAATTTTATTGGAAACTAAGGATGACGGGTTGATGTATTACTTGAATCGGTTATGGATACCGGACAGGGGTGATCTTAGGATGCTGATTTTGGATGAAGCTCATAAGTCTCGTTATTCAATCCATCCGGGCTCTGATAAGATGTATCAAGACCTTAGGGGCTTGTACTGGTGGCCTGGAATGAAGAAGGATATTGCTGAATATGTATCTAAGTGCCTTAACTGTGCTAAAGTCAAGGCAGAACATCAGCGACCTTCGGGATTGTTATTACAACCAGAAATACCGATGTGGAAGTGGGAGAATATCTCCATGGATTTCATTACTAAACTCCCACGGACCGCGAACGGTAAAGATAGTATCTGGGTAATCGTTGATAGATTGACTAAGTCGGCTCATTTCTTACCGATACGCGAAACTTACCCTGTGCGGAAGTTAGCTCGTATCTACATTGATGAGATCATTAGCCGACATGGCATTCCCTTAAGCATAATATCGGACCGTGATGCTCGTTTCACGGCACGATTTTGGGAATCACTTCAGGAAGCATTTGGAACAAGACTGGATCTTAGCACTGCTTATCATCCTCAAACGGATGGTCAAACGGAGCGAACGATTCAGACATTGGAAGATATGTTAAGAGCTTGTGTCATCGATTTTGGTGGCAATTGGGATAGCCATCTACCATTGGTTGAGTTCTCGTATAACAACATTATCACGCGAGCATTGGTATGGCGCCGTTCGAAGCTCTTTATGGTAGGAAATGTCGGTCACCTATTTGTTGGACCGAAGTCGGCGATTCGCAGATCACTGGTCCTGAGATTATTCAGGAAACGACTGACAAGATCCGCCTGATCCGTGACAATCTGTTAGCTGCTCGCAGTCGACAGAAAAGCTACGCGGATAAACGAAGAAAACCTTTGGAGTTTGAAGTGGGAGATATGGTATTGCTTAAAGTGTCGCCTTGGAAGGGCGTTGTCCGATTTGGGAAAAAGGGGAAGCTTGCTCCACGATATGTTGGCCCTTTTAAGATCCTTGAACGGATCGGGAAGGTTGCTTACAAATTGGAACTTCCTCCAGAACTTAGTAATGTGCATCCGACGTTTCACGTGTCCAATCTAAGAAAGTGCTTAGCTGATCAGGATCTTCAGGTACCACTCGATGACATCCGCATCGATGATACCATGCACTTTGTTGAAAAACCAGTGGAGATACTGGATCGTGAGATTAAACAGCTCAAACGCAGTAGAATTCCAATTGTCAAAGTACGTTGGGAATCGAAGCGGGGTCCAGAATTCACATGGGAACGGGAAGATCAGATGAAGCTTAAGTACCCACATTTATTTACTACGGTCACTCCAAGTTGAATTTCGGGACGAAATTCCTTTAACTAGGGGAGACTGTAACATCACTGTACTTTCAGTTGTCCGTACGTCCGTACATCCGTACGATTGTACTGTTACGACTGGAGATTTATTTATTATGAATGATTATGAAATTATTGATTGACATTACTGATATTATCACTGTTACTGGTATACATAATTATAATTTATTATACGCGTAAACCACGGGAAGTTTAGTTGTAATTCAACTAAACAGACCCGTAGTGTTTATCGCGGTTACTTATCACTGATAATGAAGGATTATTGGTCTGAGAATGGATTGAGATGGAATTGGGAGTTTGTTTGAGTCTGGTTACTAAACGTAGTCAAGGACCCATGGTCATGGTTTATCGAAATAGCGGTGGGACGGTGGCTAGGGCAGTTGCGACTGACCCTTACATATGCCCTATATATATGCATATTTCGGTTTATCATGGATGTGTCAGTGACTAGGGTTTAGTGGGTTTTTGGTTTGGGAAATGATAATATTAAAGTTAATAAATAATGGGAATTTATTTACGCGATGGTGAGGTTACGAACGTTATCTAAACACGAATATTAATTCAGAAATATTAACTTAATAAATGTATTCGCGTGAGTGACGATTCACACGAATATAATTATTAGGAATAATATTCTGAAACGATATTCAATAAATCGTAAATCGAATCGAAACACGATACGAGCGACGAATTCGCAAAGGTGACGATCTTTACGAATACGTACGCGAGTGACGCGTTTCGACGAAATAATTAAATAATATCAAATGATATTAAAATTAATAAATTAAAACTGAAAACGTTTATTAGGAATCACAACGTAAAGCAAAACCGAGTAAATCAGTTATTTAAAATAATTAATTTTGTAAAAATAAAATGAAATCGTTTTACGAAATGAAATTATTTAAATCATTTTAATTAATGAAATTCAATTATTTATTCATGTTATGTTTAAATATGTTTTCGTTAAAAACCGAGCATAACCGATCATTTATTATATTTTTTTTTATATTTTATCGCGATAAAAACGAGACCGGTCACGGGGCAATAATACGCGTTATAAGGAAGAAGATCACCATCTTCTTCCTCATTTTTACACACACACTCTCTCACTAAAACCCTAAACCCGTCACCACTTTCTCTCTCTACCTTCTCTCTACCATAACTCACTCAAAACTCAACCAAATCACCTCATTCTTGCGCCAAATCGAAGATCTCGACATCCTCTACACGAAAGTACAAAGGATCGGTCCTATCTCCACCTTAAACTCTCGAAATCTTAGTGAGAAGGTACGTTTTTTTTAGGGTTTTCTACAACCCGACAAAAACCGAACTTTAACCGGTTCAAAACATCACTTTTTCGACCCATACACCTTCTAAATGAGTTTACTCACCTAAACCCACTCAAAACGACTATATATACGACTATACCTCGAAATCATCTTCTCCCATGGCTGAAAACCCGTTCGGGCGAATGGCCCATGAGTATGAGCCATTCGGCGAATGAGTGGAGAATGAGTGGAGTATGAGCTCATTCGGGAGAATGAGTGGAGTATGAGCTCATTCGGGAGAATGAGTGGAGTATGAGCTCATTCGGGAGAATGAGTGGAGTATGAGCTCATTCGGGAGAATGAGTGGAGTATGAGCTCATTCGGGAGAATGAGTGGAGTATGAGCTCATTCGGGAGAATGAGTGGAGTATGAGCTCATTCGGAGAATGACTCTCATTCGGGACTCATTCGGAGAATGACTCTCATTCGGGACTCATTCGGAGAATGACTCTCATTCGGGACTCATTCGGGAGAATGACTCATTCGGGTGAAAACTCATTAGCATGAGCCATTCTTATGAAAATCACAAGAATGAGTCATTTTCACTACACCAACTCAATTAACAACTTAGATTTCAAAAAGAACAATCAAATAAGGGATCATAACTCTAGATAACAGTTAATCAAACACAGGACTGTGAATACAACATCAGTACGAAAACGGTGAGCGCGCATAATACGAGAACACAGATACTAAGGACTTCAGGTGAGTTCTCATAACCTCCCTTTCTTTAAACTGTTTTTGGTTTTAAAACCCGGAGGTGAAACATGTATACCAAATTAAATATTATTTTGATAACACAAGGTTAATACCTGTTTATCAATATGATATTCACATTTGAAATTATCATTATTATGGGATTATCTCTTATTATTTTATATCCATGTAAACATTGTTATTGACCTAGGTCAATAACAAAGATTACAAGTATTGTCACAAATCCCGAGAATCATCGCTCTTAACTTCGGTTAATTGCTTTGACATCGTGTATTGTCACGTGGATGGTTTCCACATCTGTGAAGCATTGCCTTTGACTTCGGTTATCTGCTTTGGCTTCATGTATTGTCACGTGGTTAGCGACCACTCCATGAATCATGTATTTAACTTATGTTAATTACATAATGATCATGTATAGTCACGAACATTATTTGAGAATATGGTTGATGAGATTGGTTGATTAGTTTGTGGATTGATTATCTATATTAGATTATGATTATTTGTGATTGGCTATGATTGATTTGGTTATGTGGTTATGTGATTGTGTATGTGTTTGGCTGTTGAATTGATGGATGTGTGTTGGATTATCTCATACAGGTATTCATATGGATTTTCTCAAGAAGATCATAAGTTTTATACTCGTTTTAAACAAAGCATTTTATAAAACCATTTTAAGCATAAACTTTCAAACTCATTTTACTAAAACATTTTTAAATATAAAAACTTATGATTACTCACCAACTACTTTTGTAGTTGACACTTGATTTCTTACATGTTTCAGGTGATGGAGACAAGTAGGAATGAAGAGAGGATCTCTTCTATTTTGGACATCATCATATAGGATCTTGGACTTAGTTAATTAACTAAATTTCTGGCGATTAGAGTTTAGTTAGTTTAACTAATTCTTTTGTGTAACTAATGTACTTGATTCATGATGAACATGATTTTTGTGTAATTATTTTGGTTGATTAAATGATATATGATGATTTGATTTAGATGCCCACGAGCTTTTGAACAATCTACACATCCCTCGTGGCATCCCGATGATTCCGCCGTCGGTCGGGGTGTTACACATATTGTTGGATCTTATAAGTCTAAGCTGATAAGATTTGTGTGCGTGTATGTGTTAGCCCTATTGTTGGCTAACACTTGTGAGTCACGGTCTTGATTCGGCCCTTATTTCATAGGTCATAGATTGTTATTGAATTTAATAACTACTAACTCAATTTGACTTAAGGTTTTAACACTTGTTATGAGTTTTCATATTCAACTTATTTTGTACTTGTCACCTTGTGAAAACCTAATGCTTTGTGTAATTATATGCTTAGTTAAATCATTATTGTCAATTTGGTATTAAAACCATAGGTGTTAATCAATTTCTCATGAATGGTTTCTATACTCAATTCCGAAAATATGTTCACATTGTTACCATTGTGGGCTGAATATTAGGCCATGGGCCAATTGGGCTAACATGGGCCAAAGTGTAGTAATCCATCTTGATCAGATATTCTATTGGACCGAGGGAAACCACATGGGCCGTAGAAGGCTGCTGGGCCTGTTTCTTAAGGGTGGGCCGAGACATGTGTGTGTGTTGGGCCCATGCTTGGGTTTGACGACAATGATGGGCCGAATTGTAAATATTATTGGCCGGACAACAAAAATGGGCCATCTAATTATTCGGCCGAATATTGGTTTACACACAAGAAGATGGCTGCGATTGCATGGTCGAAGGCCTAGAAGTCCGATCATCAGTTTCCGCGAACCTTAATGGTTCTTTACACAAGGTTTGGCCACATGTTGTTGTTATGATCCAAGGTTCGTGACAATCATGGGTTCGTAGGTACTAGGAGGTTCGTCAACGACTAGGGATACTAGGGTTAGGCCGAAGGTTGGAAGAGGTTCGGTTGGGGTATGGTTTGCTCTAAGGTTCGCCGATTAAGTGCAAAGGTTCGCAGAGTTGAGGGTTCGGTGGCCAGAGTATAGGTTCGTGGCTGATCATGGCCATGCAAGGTTCGCTTGGGCTCAGCCACAACAGCTCAGGGTTCGGCTGAGGGTTGGCTGAGGAGGTTCGCTGCGGTCTCGCATGGCAAGAGGGTTCGGCACTCGTGGCTGGCAACCAGGTTCGGTGGATGATGATGAGGGTTCGAATCTGTCAATGGTTTGTCTATGGTTTGTGGGTTCGTGAACTTGCAGGGTTCGTGCATGGTGTTGCAGGTTCGGTGGCTCCTTCTCCGGCGAACCTGTTTCAGATCCATCACTCCCCTCGAGCCATCACTAACCACGGTGCAGCTCTCACGTCGGTAATGTACTAGGAAGGTTGTCGAGGGTGTTGGTTGTGTGTACAAGGGTCCTAACCGGTTTATACTTTGGGTCGAACATGCGTACACACACAAAACCCTACTTTTCGTGGTATTCAAGCGTCATTACCTTGAATTTGGCTGGTGAAAAGCTCAGATCTGTTGTACTTCCTTAAAGAGGACTTCGAGAGCTACGCGTGGGTCCAAGAATCACCCAAATCCGTTGAGAAACGATGAAGATAATGAGATTTGAAGCTTGGATGTCTTAGAGAGAGGAAAGGTTCGTGGATGGCATCTAGAGAGAGGATGAGAGCTGAATTTTATGAAGAAAATGCCTCATTTAGGGCTTTTATACTAAGGGTGGTGTTCGGGTTCGTTTCGGTTGCTCGGTTCGTGGTTTCGTCGGGTATCCAGAACTTTACGCGTATTTAATTGAAATAAATAAAAGAAGATTATTTATTTAATTTGATGAATTTCAAAATTGTAAAACGTTAAATATTTTATTTTATTTAATTAATCTCGTTCGTGTCGAGTTTTCGTTTTCGTTTCATCAGATAGCGTCACCATCACGCGTATTCGTTCGAATCGTCATTCGAACGAACACAACGATGGTTTTGCTTTCCGACTTTTGTTTTCTACTTCCCAGTCATCATTTCAGAACGTTAAACTCACATATATGTTTGTGTGAATCGTCACCCACGCAAACACACTGTCAATTCGTTATTCTGAAGCGACACTATAATATAGTTTGAATTGTGTTTCCTCACTATCGCACTCAACTAAACATCCTGATATCACATTGTTTTCACATTGAATGCCATCTGATTCCTGTCATCTATGGATATCAGATCGCAACCGATATGTTTTTGTCATTCGCTTGAACATCGTTGTTTCTCATGTTTAGTTGTGTTAACTGTACTTAGGTTTTCACTTAAATACACATAACTAATGTTTCAATCGAGTGTTGTACTTACAGTATTTAAGTTTACACAAAAATACATACAACTGTTTCTTGTAAATCTGAATTCTGTTAATACAAATACTGTGTATACACATGAAATCACACGTAGTTACTGTTGAAAGTACACGCACCGTACGGACTTGCCGGCCGGTCTGGTACTAGTTGTCACAGTCTCCCCTTGTTAAAGAAATTTCGTCCCGAAATTTAAGCATAAAGGTCGGGCTTACTTCTCGAACCGATGGGGATACTTAGTTCTCATGTTGTCCTCGCGCTCCCAAGTAAATTCTGGTCCACGCTTGGAGTTCCATCGAACTTTTACAATAGGGATACGGCTTCGTTTCAGTTTCTTAACTTCACGTTCCATAATCTCTACAGGTTCTTCAATGAAATGTAGTTGCTCATCAACTTGTATCTCTTCCAATGGTATGATCAATTATTCGTCTGCTAAGCACCTCTTGAGATTTGATACATGAAACACATCGTGTACTCCGCTGAGTTCATCAGGGAGTCTGAGTTTGTATGCCACAGGACCTATGCGTTGAGTAATCTCAAACGGTCCGACATACCTAGGTGCTAGCTTGCCTTTAGCCCCAAACGAACTACGCCTTTCCATGGGGACACTTTCAACATGACTCGGCCACCCACATCGAATTCCAAAGGCTTGCGCCATTTGTCTGCGTAACTCTTTTGGCGGCTACGTGTTGCTTGTAATCGTTGTTGTATCTGGGCTATCTTATCAGTGGTTTCCTGGATAAGTTCAGGCCCAGTAATTCTATTATCTCCCACTTCGGTCCAACAAATTGGAGACCGACATTTTCAACCATAGAGTGCTTCAAACGGAGCACATCCAGTGCTGCTGTGGTAGCTATTGTTGTAGGAGAACTCAATGAGAGGTAAGTGTGTGTCCCAAATTCCACTGAAGTCTAGGATGCATGTTCTCAACATATCCTCTAGGGTTTGAATGGTGCGCTCGCTTTGTCCATCCGTTTGTGGATGATAAGCAGTGCTCAAGTTAACACTTGTCCCTAAGGATTGTTGCAATGATTGCCAGAACTGCGAAGTAAATCGACTGTCTCGGTCTGAAATAATAGACAATGGCACCCCGTGCCTCACTACTATTTCATCAATGTATAGTCTCGCTAGTTTCTCCATCTTGTATGTCTCTCTGATTGGCAAGAAGTGTGCGGACTTGGTCAATCTATCAATGATGACCCATATAGAATCGTATCCGCTGGAAGTGCGGGGTAGCTTGGTAATGAAATCCATAGCTATTTGTTCCCACTTCCATTGTGGTATCTCTGGTTGTTCCAGCAAACCCGAAGGTTTCTGGTGTTCAGCTGTGACCTTGGCACATGTGATGCATTTGCCAACATAAGTGGCAACATCTTTCTTCATACCCGGCCACCAATAAAATGACCTAAGATCTTGGTACATCTTATCGGCACCAGGATGAATTGAGTAACATGTCTTGTGTGCCTCGTCAAGTATAAGTGTTCAAAGTTCATGTACTGCTGGAATCCCAACACGATCCAGATAATAGATAACTCCATCCTGTTTTCTCTTGAAATGTTTCTCGGCTCCACAATCGAGCTCGCGTTTCAGGTTGTCTCTTGCCACTGCTTCTTGTTGTTCTTGTAGAATGTGATCTTTCAGACTTGTTTGCACAGTAATTCCCATTGCGCGAACGCGTAAGGGTTTGACTCTTTCCTTCCGACTCAAAGCATCTGCAACAACATTTGCTTTGCCCGGATGGTATTTGATCACACAATCGTAATCGTTTAGGAGCTCAACCCAACGTCTCTGTCTCATGTTAAGCTCCTTCTGATCAAATATGTGTTGTAAACTCTTGTGATCTGTGAAGATAGTGCATTTGGTACCATAAAGGTAGTGTCTCCAAATCTTTAAAGCAAAAACAACAGCTCCCAGTTCTAAGTCATGTGTCGTGTAATTCTTCTCGTGTATCTTCAACTGTCGTGAGGCATAAGCAATGACTTTGTCTCGTTGCATCAAAACACATCCGAGTCCCTGATGGGAAGCATCACAGTAAACTACAAAGTCATCATTGCCTTCTGGGAGTGTTAAGATTGGAGCATTGCACAATCTTTGTTTCAGTGTCTGGAATGCCTCTTCTTGTTTATGTGTCCACACAAAAGGTTCAGTCTTCTGTGTGAGCTTGGTAAGAGGCAAGGCTATCTTAGATAAATTCGAGATGAACCTCCTGTAATAACCTGCCAATCCCAAGAATGATCGGATCTCTGTTGGTATTGTGGGCACATCCCAGTTCTTGATTGCTTCAATCTTGGCAGGATCCACGTGAATACCATCACTGTTAATCACGTGACCCAAGAATTGAACTTCTCTTAACCAGAATTCACACTTGGAGAATTTGGCATAAAGTCGTTCTTCTTTCAGAAGCTCTAAAATTGTCTTGAGGTGTTGCTCATGTTCCTTCTCGTTCTTTGAATAAATCAGTATATCATCAATAAAGACGATAACAAACTGATCTAAGTACGGCTTGCACACCCGGTTCATTAAGTCCATGAACACTGCCGGTGCGTTTGTCAATCCAAATGGCATCACCATGAACTCGTAGTGACCATATCGGGTACGAAAAGCCGTCTTTGGTATGTCTTCTTCTTGAATCCGGAGCTGATGATAGCCTGATCTCAGGTCTATCTTTGAAAAGTACTGTGCTCCCTGTAACTGATCAAACAAATCATCAATCCTCGGTAACAGGTACCGATTCTTGATGGTGAGTTTGTTGAGTTCCCTGTAATCGATGCACATCCTAAAGGTTCCATCCTTTTTCTTAACAAAAGGAACCGGAGCTCCCCACGGGGAAAAGCTCGGTCGGATGAACCCTTTGTCAAGTAGTTCTTGTAATTGATTGGACAGCTCCTGCATTTTCGATGGTGCAACTCTATAAGGAGACTTAGCTACAGGAGTCACTCCCGGAACCAAATCGATACAGAACTGCACTGATCTCTCAGGTGGCAGTCCCGGTAAATCATTCAGAAACATGTCCGCATAGTCTTTCACAATTGGTACATCTTGAATCTTGATCTCCTACTTGTCTTTCTCGATCACGTGAGCTAGGAATGCAATGCATTGTTTTCGTAGATACTTGCGAGCCTTCATGCACGATATTATTTTGACACTGCGTTTCGCTTGGTCTCCACGAATCTCCAAGACCTCATTGTTCTCCACTAGAATGCGTAATAGCTTATCGGAACAAATGAACTCAACTCGGTTAAGAGATAGCCAATACATTCCAATAATGATGTCGAAACTGCCTAGTTCCATTGGTATCAAATTGATGGAAAATGTGTGATCGCCAAGTGTTAGTGGGCAATTCCTAAATATTGTGTCTACTGTGATCTGTTTGCCGTTAGCTATCTCAATGGGGTAAGGGGAGTCTAACAATTCCTTATCATAATTAAGATGGCATGGAAATTCGGAAGAGATAAAACTCTGATCCGCACCAGTGTCAAATAATATAGATGTATAGAAGTCAGATAAGAGAAATGTACTCATGATCACGTTCGGCTCTTGTCGAGCTGCAGCTGCTCCGATCTGAAAGGCTCTTCCTCTTGGTGCTTGAGCCCTTTATTGATTTCTCTTGGGACAATCCCGAGAAAAGTGTCCAGGCTCGCCACAGTTGTAGCAAGACCTGTGATCAGCAGCAGCGGTAGTGGCTGCATTGTTGTTTCTGTTTGGAGCTCCCGTGCTCCTGCAGCGGTTTGCCCAATGGCCAAACTTTCCACAGTTTGTGCATTGCATGCACTGAGTGTTTGGCGTGTGATGATTCTGGCAAGTGTTGCACAAAGGTGCAGTGCCAGTGTAGGGCTTTCTGACTTGTAGTGGTGGTGGCTGGTTAAGCATTGGAGCTTGAGTGGTGGCAGCAAAGTTTCTAACCACCTTTTGTTTCTTAGCCGGACGTTTGTCCGACTTCTTTGAAGTTCCAGCCTTGGCTGCGTCAGCCTCTTTCTTGAAGTGACCAGAAGCAACCATCATATATGTCAGGGATGCTGACAGGGTAACAGCTAACTCCATGGTAGTAGGGTGGGCAGAAATCACATTGCCCCCGGATACTGGGCGGTAACCCACCAATATACCGCTCTATCCTCTTCTCAAGTGTTGGTACCACGTCAGGTGCCAAAGTGGCTAACTCATGAAATCGTGTGGTGTAGGCCAGATGCCCAGCACTAATCATCTCCAGGTTGAGCAGTTCAGTCTCAACCTTCTTCAGTTCATTTCTTGGGCAAAACTCTGCCCTCAACATGGCCTTGAAATCATCCCAAGGCATCGCCTGGGCTTCATCCCGGCCTCTGATCGAAATCTGAGCGTTCCACCAAGTCAACGCTCTCTTGTGAAATGAACCCGCAGCATGCTTGACTTTGTTCTGCTCAGGACAGCCACTAATGTCAAGGGTAGTTTCCATCTTCTCGATCCACTGGATCAATCCAACGGCACCCTCACTGCCACTAAAGCTGGGTTACTTGCAACCCACAAAGTTCTTGTAGGCGTAGTCCTGTTGGCGAGTGTTACCGCTGCCTTCTCCAGATGAGTTAGCAACGTTGTTGCTGTTGTTGTTTTTGATGCGGTTCATCATCTCGGGAATCACATCCCTCAGTTGGCTAGTCAGAAGAGTGGCCAATGCCACAGTAGCAGGGTCCAACTGAAGAATCGGTGGTGGCTGTGGAGGTGGAACATGTGGAGGAGGAGGTGGAGGTAGTTGTGTAGGAGAGTCAGAGGGTGATGGTGTAGATGAATGCGGAGCTAAGTCTTGTGGTGGTGACAATAGAGGTGGTTGTCTTCGTGGTGGCATTCTGATCATAACCGAAAGAAAATCGGTTAGTGCAGTGATCAGATGAAGAAGACACATGCAAATAGAATCCTATGTGACATGAATTCTACATGAGGGTCCCTAGGTTATAGTCTAGGCCAAACCGTTTAAGTAATATGACCTATATTTCTCTATAACCATAGCTCTGATACCAATTTATCACACCCCAGGCCGGCCGGAACGGATCGTGTTTTTCCCGTCGGGCAGAAGGTTCCCGGGGCGCGATATCTTGAGTGATAATCAATTGATTAGATTGTTTACATAGCACATGATAATATAAATGAGAAATGCTAACACATCCATGATATAGAATTACAAGATTAAATTACAATGTATCGTTTATAATTTAATCGAGTAAATCTATCAAAAGAATCAATATGACTATATCTTGTATATGTACAAGATATACAAAAGATGATTCATTGTTCTTGTCACCAAAAGCATGCAACGCAAAATGAAGCTAGGTCTTCTAAAAGTCCACTAGCTTAATCCTTGCATGTACGTATCTACACCTGTTCATCACCTGAGAAAACATGTATTTAAACAAAGTCAACACTAGGTTGGTGAGTTCATAAGTAAGTAAATTTAAAACCTTGATTCATTCACATCCACATTCACAATGATAATTATGTTACTTGTATGTCGTTTGTTCCCTTGTTCACCCAATGGCTTCTCAATAGCTATATTTACAAGTAATATATCATCCTAGTAGTGATGCTTATATATAGGGCATATGTAAGGGAACTAAGCCCTAGCCAACATCCCACCACATCACTACTAGAACTCAACACAACTTGCAATACAACTATTGATTTCCATTCCCAAATCCACATGTCCATATCATTCTTGAATCACCTGTGATAACTTGTATAGAATAATATAATAATGTAATTGTTGTTATCGAACCGAAGTTTAGATAACCATTATATATGTTAAGGATATTAGATTTATTAAATCTGTTCCTTGTATTATTCTATATTTGTGGGGTTAACTGTTGTTTCACTTTTAAATATTAAGAGTGTTAGTTGACCACTTGTAATTTGTTCTTGAACTACAGTGCATAGAGCCTAAAAGGAATCCATTGAAATCCTCACGTAATCAGATTTCAATGCATCCGATTTACCTCTACCACTTTGTAAACCTAGAGACCTCATCGAAACAGTTACTAGTAATATGACATGAGAATATACATTACTCAGTCTACTAGACAACCAGAAACGATGGATTAATTACTTTTCACTGCAGATTAATATCACCATGTGTCGCTTTCTAGAACCTGACTTGAGGTAGCCTGTCACCGGTCATACGTTACCGGCCAATGAATCAATACTATCAACATACTAGCCCTACAAGCTAGAGGTTTGTCAAACCTATGGTACCACTATGCTATCGTCGGTTTAGTCACGTCAAACTAACTGGTCAGCGAATTAAAGGGGCTTACATGATCAACTTGTACAATTGGCACATGATTGAAGTGATATAATACAACAGGTCAATAGTAACTAATTGTAATTGTGTTTATCTGTATTATTGTTCTCATTGTCATATGTTCTCCATGTTATTAACAAAGTTAAATAAGAACTTGTCTTATTACATTATGTTAATTCTTTGAGTGAATGATGTTGTTATCATGAAGTAACATTATCATGATTATCATTCTTTGTTCCATGTTCTCTTGTAATATGTATTGAGTAGTAAAGCTAAGTGTTAAAAGGATTTATCCTATTACACTTACTTAACTCTTGTGTCGAATGTTACTACAAAGATATGTAATATCTTTATAACATTCATATGTTTGCCTGAGATTGTTCAATGTCTTGTTTATGTAAGAATAACTGAGTGTTATAAGATAAAATCTTATAACTATATTATTCTAATGTATTGATGAACTAATAAGATATATTATCTTGTTCATCTGATTATCCCTGTCATGTCATGATCATAGCATGCATATAATGATAAACGATAATAAACAATTAAGTATTATCTAAATCACAGTATAAATAACATGTTAAGCAGAACTTTTAAATAAATAAAAGTAAACATGTTTCTCAGCCACGAGAGTTTAAAATCAGTTAAGATTAAAGTAAAAGGGGCATATGAACTCACCTTGTTGTTGTAGGGTTGACTTAGCTTAAAAGAAGAATGCACGCGCTCCTTGATTGTATTTGTTGTGTTTTCACGTTCCTGTATTGATTTCATATTGTTGGATCTTATAAGTCTAAGCTAATGAGATTTGTGTGCGTGTATGTGTTAGCCCTATTGTTGGCTAACACTTGTGAGTCACGGTCTTGATTCGGCCCTTATTTCATAGGTCATAGATTGTTATTGAATTTAATAACGACTAACTCAATTTGACTTAAGGTTTTAACACTTGTTATGAGTTTTCATATTCAACTTATTTTGTACTTGTCACCTTGTGAAAACCTAATGCTTTGTGTAATTATATGCTTAGTTAAATCATTATTGTCAATTTGGTATTAAAACCATAGGTGTTAATCAATTTCTCATGAATGGTTTCTATACTCAATTCCGAAAATATGTTCACATTGTTACCATTGTGGGCTGAATATTAGGCCATGGGCCAATTGGGCTAACATGGGCCAAAGTGTAGTAATCCATCTTGATCAGATATTCTATTGGGCCGAGGGAAACCACATGGGCCGTAGAAGGCTGCTGGGCCTGTTTCTTAAGGGTGGGCCGAGACATGTGTGTGTGTTGGGCCCTTGCTTGGGTTTGACGACAATGATGGGCCGAATTGTAAGTATTATGGGCCGGACAAGAAAAATGGGCCAACTAATTATTCGGCCGAATATTGGTCTACACACAAGAAGATGGCTGCGATTGCATGGTCGAAGGCCTAGAAGTCCGATCATCAGGATCAGCGAACCTTAATGGTTCTTTACAAAAGGTTCGGCCACATGTTGTTGTTATGATCCAAGGTTCGTGACAATCATGGGTTCGTACGTACTAGGAGGTTCGTCAACGGATCGGGATACTAGGGTTTGGCCGAAGGTTGGAAGAGGTTCGGTTGGGGTATGGTTTGCTCTAAGGTTCGCCAATTAAGTGCAAAGGTTCGCAGAGTTGAGGGTTCGGTGGCCAGAGTATAGGTTCGTGGCTGATCATGGCCATGCAAGGTTCGCTTGGGCTCAGCCACAACAGCTCAGGGTTGGGCTGAGGGTTGGCTGAGGAGGTTCGCTGCGGTCTCGCATGGCAAGAGGGTTCGACGCTTGTGGCTGACAACCAGGTTCGGTGGATGATGATGAGGGTTCGCCTCTGTCATTGGTTCGCCTATGGTTTGTGGGTTCGTGAACTTGCAGGGTTCGTGCATGGTGTTGCAGGTTCCGTGGCTCCTTCTCCGGCGAACCTGTTTCCGATCCATCACTCCCCTCGATTCATGACTAACCATGGTGCAGCTCTCACGTCGGTAATGTACCAGGAAGGTTGTCGAGGGTGTTGGTTGTGTGTACAAGGGTCCTAACCGGTTTATACTTTGGGTCGAACATGCATACACACAAAACCCTACTTTTCGTGGTATTCAAGCGTCATTACCTTGAATTTGGCTGGTGAAAAGCTCAGATCTGTTGTACTTCCTTGAAGAGGACTTCGAGAGCTACGTGTGGGTCCAAGAATCACCCAAATCTGTTGAGAAACGAGGAAGATAATGATATTTGAAGCTTGGATGTCTTAGAGAGAGGAAAGGTTCGTGGATGGCATCTAGAGAGAGGATGAGAGCTGAATTTTATGAAGAAAATGCCTCATTTAGGGCTTTTATACTAAGGGTGGTGTTCGGGTTCGTTTCGGTTGCTCGGTTCGTGGTTTCGTCGCGTATCCGGAACTGTACGCGTATTTAATTGAAATAAATAAAAGAAGATTATTTAATTTATTTGATGATTTTCAAAATTGTAAAACTTTATATATTTTATTTTATTTAATTAATCTCGTTCGTGTCGTGTTTTCGTTTTCGTTTTCGTTTCGTCAGATCGCGTCACCATCCCGCGTATTCGTTCGAATCGTCATTCGAACGAACACGACGATGGTTTTGCTTTCCGACTTTTGTTTTCTACTTCCCAGTCATCATTTCAGAACGTTAAACTCACAGATATGTTTGTGTGAATCGTCACCCACGCAAACACACTGTCAGTTCGTTATTCTGAAACGACACTTTAATATAGTTTGAAATGTGTTTCCTCACTATCGGACTCAACTAAACATCCTGATATCACATGGTTTTCACATTGAATTGTCGGCCATCTGATTCCTGTCATCTATGGATATCAGATCGCAACCGATATGTTTTTGTCATTCGCTTGAACATCGTTGTTTCTCATGTTTAGTTGTGTTAACTGTACTTAGGTTTTCCTTTAAATACACACAACTAATGTTTCAATTGAGTGTTGTACGTACAGTATTTAAGTTTACACAAAAATACATACAACTGTTTCTTGTAAATCTGAATTTTGTTAATACAAATACTGTGTATACACATGAAATCACACGTAGTTACTGTTGAAAGTACACGCACCGTACGGACTTGCCGGCCGGTCTGGTACTAGTTGTCACAAGCTAGGACATCTTTCAAACCTGAGATTGGAACATGCTATCTTTGATATTTCCCAGTCAGACCCTTGAAAATAGTTCTTTGAGTAGAGCGTTAGTTCTTTGAAAATAGATCTTTAGTTCTTTGACAACACATCACCAAAAATAGTTCTTTGTACTTAGTTCTTTGAAATAACCTTTGAAAATAACTCTTTGTTTAGATCTTTAGTTTTTTTTTTTGAAAGTAGATCTTTGAAAATAGTTCTTTGATTTGAAATAGGTATCTACTCATAATGAATAGATAACTTATTTTGAAATCCTGTATATAATTCACCTAGATAGAATCTAGGATAACAATTATACATGTAAAACATATGTTAAGTAAAATCATTTAAGTAAATATAATCCAAAGAAAATAATTTACGCATGCTTCTCAGCCCCGCGTTTGTAAAACAAAATGTTTAGAAAAAGGGGCATGAACTCACCTGTGTTGCTGTGCAAATGTTTTACCACAAAATGTGCGCTCTCTGTTGGTAGACTAAGTATCTTCAGTTCCTGAGTTGTTTTAAAAGAGTTCGAATACGATAAGTATACGTATTATAGACGCGTCTGGAATTCAGTCTCGTGTGTAACTAAGTATCCTATATACTAATGTGCTTCTAGGATTCAATCTATCTAGTCTAACTTAGATACCCATTTGTAAACCCGTATCCCAACAATTAAATTATAACAAGTCTTTAATTAAAACGTTTCTAATATAATTTATTTTGAGTTAAATATCAGGTCAAAATCATTCCTTTTAATTCCATAGAGTTTATAAACCATTTCTTTAATTGAAAACATAATTAACTTTAATAGAAAGACAATTAACATGTGAGGGGCTTATGTTAAGCCCATTGGGCCAATCTCGAGCCCATAGTTTGCTTTTGATTTCCCATTTGATTTCTTGTCCAAACTTTGATTAACTAAGACTAGATAATTTAAATAAATCATCTAGATTAGTTATATATCCTTATTGATTTCCTAAGGTTTAGTTAATGTTGATTAAATCAACATTTGAACCATTAGGTTATTGTTTTGATCATTAAAATTTCTCAAATGTTCTAACCCCAAATTGAAGTTAACAACCCTTGCTTAAATAAGCTCTAATTCTCTATTTTTAAAACAAATCCCATGCTTGACATCCCTACGTCTTGAAACACCTTGTTTAGTTAGCACTCAGGTTTTGTATCCACCCAGAGCAGCGAACCTTTGGGCAGCCCCCATAGGTTCGGCGAACCTTTAAGGTTCGGCATTAATAGATTCGTGAATGATCCAGGTTCGTGGCTAACTGGTTAGTTCATCCTAGGTTCGTGTCACCTACAGGTTCAGCCAAGGAGAAGGTTCATTGGTCAAGGGTTCGTGGTCAGCTGGTTCGTCCAAAGGTTCGGCTAAAGTTCCAGGTTCGTGGCCCTTGTGACTCGGCTAACATGTAGAAGGTTCGGTGGTAGTAGGTTCGCCTGGCTCCTGGTTCGTGACCATGCAAAGGTTCGTCTGATAGGGCGGTTCGGCCAAGGAAAGACAGGTTCGGCCCTGTCTGCTGGTCAGAGAGGACAGGTTCGGCTGTCAGTTGGTTCAGCTAAGTCCCAGGTTCGGCCATTGAAAATAGGTTCGCTGGACCAGGGTTCGGCCACCACGAGGAAGGTTCGGCGACCTGCAACAGGTTCGCCTGATCGAATCTGGTCACGAACCTGCATCTTCTTCTTCATTTTTCAACCTTAACCTGTTGCAGATTAGTTTCTATAGCTCCCTAGTGGTTTACAAGTGTTTATCTAAGTGTTTCTAAGTGCTTAATGTGATTAAAACAACAATAATCCAAAGGGTTCGTGATGCACACTATAACCGAATATAAACTTGAGATTTACCTCAGAAATGGTGGATAAAAGCTTGAATCCTTTGTACTTCCGTGCTCTACGTGATGAGATGGTCGTTTTGACACCAAGAATGCTTGAAATGGTCGAGAATCGAGTGAGATATTGTAGAGAGAAGGTGGAGAGTGGTTCTAGAGAGAGAGGGTGATGAAATTTTGTGAAGATGGGTTGGTGATGGTTGGTGTGGTCATTTATGACTACATTAAATGGTCCACAAATACCCGGTAGGTTCGGTCTCGTTCGGTTTCGCGTAAAATGTCGGTTTCTCGTGGTTTTCGTAACGAAACGACGCGGTATATAAAATAAGGTTTACAAATTATTTTTGGTGGTTATTCTTAGTAAATTAACTAAATATCTTTCGTTTATTTTAAAATTTTCAGGAATATTTAATTACTGTTTTAAATCGAATAGTACAGTCGTCGCGCGTAATCGTTCGAATCGTCACTCGTACGAACACGACGATAACTATACTTTTCAATATTGTTTTCTAATTATCGGATATCTTTCAGAACGTTAAACTTTCAGATTTATTCGTACAGATCGTCACCTATACGAATAACCCGTCGATTTAGCATTCACGTAACGACATCCGTGTGTTTTGTTCTGTAAAGCCTCACATACGTTTATACATAATAAGGTCCTAACAAATAATCACATGATGGTTCTATGTTGCCAGAAATTATCTGACTGATGAACCATGTTTCCTGAGTTTTGTTTCTCTGAATTGATTCCGAATTCGCTGTTTGATAACATGAAATTATAATGACATATGATATTGAACATGACATACAATGAAAAGCATATAGTTCGTACCTGATTACTGTTCATGTTACTGTTTGAGATCACTGTTCCGGTACGGTTTCGGCACTGATGTTACAGCATCCTAGTCCAAAAGCCCGAACTTCCTAGTTAACCAGTTCGTCACATGAGAAGTCATGCAAGAAAATAAAGTCAAGACATGGTTGGTGAGTTCATATAGTTTTGTTATTAAAAATGAATTTATACAAACCTGACCAAGTGACAACCTTAACCTCACTAACAACCACCTAAACTATCCAGTCAAGTATGCTTATATATAGGGCATAAGTAGGGTCAAGCCCAGCCGCCAGCCCACCACATACCGAATGTCACACCCCTGCGCCGCGTGCGGAATCCACGGCGCGGTGACGTATGATCAGTTGAATCATGCACAAGTATTGAATAAGAACAACCACAATGGATTACTACATTTCATAATGTTTAGACAGTTGATTTGTTACAGACAATCTATCTACCAAAAGTAAGACAACTACAGACCCAAAATATAGTTTACAAAATAAGACTCCAAACAAGACAATTAAACATTTAGGATTTAGTGTGTTTCTAATCCATCCTAGCATGTTTCTTCATCTTGTTCTATCTTAGTATGGTCTCCTTAGTTGTCTCTGAGAATGCCTTAAACCTGATTACCTGAAACACGTGAAAAGTAACTGTCAACTACAGACGTAGTTGGTGAGAACAATAGGTTTAAGCATTTGTAAACATGAGTATATGATATAAGACATAGGTAAGTTAAAGTATCATAAGATTCACACGGATGAGCTGCAACCCAAACTAACATCAAGTAAGAAAATGAGTGTAAACAGTCCAATCACTGTTCGCACGACAGCCAATAATATCAAGTCCCAAACCACGTTTGGAGTTAGATAATACGTCAGCAGTTTTGATAACCATATGACACCAGACCTGCAGTTGGCTTTTAAAAGCAAATTTAAAAGCCAACTCCATCCTGGATAAGAAAACAATGACACCAGACCTACAGTTAGCTTTTAAAACAAATTTAAAAGCTAACTCCATCCTGGATAAGAAACAATGTGTCCGCTTTCCCTTGTTGTGATCACCCAGTACTAACGCTAATGAATATGATACTTGATGGGTTTATAAGTTTGTTTACAACAATGGACACCATGTTTATGAATCTTACTTTAACCGGATGTGTTAATGTCTTATTGAAAACCTGGATTTAACTCCACGAGTTGAATCCTTTGTTTATGTAACATGAAAATGAATCCCTTGATTTGATTACCATGATGTGAACCATATGATTTGAATACCATGAAATGAACCATTTGATTTGAATACCATGTTTTGAACTACTTGATTTGAATACCATGTTTTGAACCACTTGATTTGAATACCATGTTTTGAACCACTTGAATTGAATACCACAAAATGAACCATTTGCTTTGAATACCATGATATAGTGACCTTGTGTAACAACAAGGTTTTTAACAAAAGAAAGAGTTTATGAAATCATTTATTTAAAAATGTTTATCCTTTAAAAGAACATTTGTGTAAAACTGTTATAAAACATTTCAAGAAAACATTATAAAATCCTTTTTAGTAATAAGGGTTTAATAGTGAATAATTCCTTTAAAACAGTTGACAATTTCCTTAAACAGTTGAAGAATCACTTGGATTCATAAGATAAACCTGTAATGTTTATGAATACACATAACTGTGCAATGAAACAAGATTGAAATAACGGTTTTGATCACGTGTTCCACCCCAAAACAGTTATAAAACAGTAAAAGAGGGGCTAAAGTTCTCACCTGTCTGCAGTAGACTCTGAACTAAACAGTTAGCAAGTAGCAAACAGGACTTCTAATTGTTTCCTATAACATTGTAATCATACATAAGATATAGGATTTATAATTGTATAACTTGATTCATTGATTGACTGGTGTTCTCATGATAATGATTATTGTGAAAACTTGAATGTTATGATTTGAATCTCTTGATTGATCATGGGTCCAAGAAACTTATGAAATGTTCTTTGATGCATAATTCATATGCATAAAATGATAAATGTTTATGAATTTGATAGTCGTTGATTAACATGAATTATGAAAGGATGTTCCAATTGTTTTGAGTCTTGGGATTGTGAATTGATCCTCATGATTATCTTTAAGTTACAAATTTAAACCATTTATAATCAATTCACAATTCGTCATAGTCGAGGGCCTCCCATTGCCTTAAGCCCATGTAACCCCAATGGTCCTTAATTCGAGTCCATGACCACTTAATTCAATAATGGGCCAATTGCTAAGTATTGGGCCAAAAGTGGATTTCGTGGGCCAAATGAATGAATTATTGGGCCTCATGTCTTGTTGGGCTTAACCTAAGGTGGACCGAAGCTAACTAATCAATTGGGCCGAATGGAATTTGATTGGGTTGGGCCGAAAAAGTCATGGGCTGCCACTTGGGCAGCGAACCCTTTAGTCTCAAGGCTTAGGTTCGTTGACATGCATGGGTTCGGCTCAAGTTGGTTCGTGGCATGCACAAGGGTTCGACTAGGGTTCGTGATGACTCCTTAAGATCCCTAGAGTTCGGCTGATAGATCCCCGAACCATGCAGGGTTCGGCTTTAGTGGAGTGATATACATGGTTCGGCAAGACCCTAGTGGTTCGGTTTGAAAAGCTTCGAAGGTTTGCTTGATAACCCTCGAACCATGCAAGGTTCGTTTGTATGGGGTTCGTGAAAGGATCTTCTTGTAGGGTTCGCAGATAGTTCGATCTAGGAGGGTTCGTTGGTCACCAACTGGTTCGTGAAGGCTCGTGGGACTCCCTAGGGCTCGGCTGGTACTCAAACGAATCATTGCAGGGTTCGTGAACTCCAACAGGTTCGACATCAGGTGGATGAAGGTTCGGCAAGCATAATAGGGTTCGGCCAGTGTGCCTCGCGAACCCTAGGCTCGGCTACAGCTTGCCCAAACGAACCTGTGCGTGTTCATCCTCCTCATCAGTTCGAATCTTTGGTTTGAAGCTCCCCATGGTGTTGTTGCTCAAGTACCAGTCCTCGTGATGGTTAGAAACGACAAACAAATAACTTACAACCGATTGCATCTAGGTTTGAACAAAGCCCACGAAAACCCTATTTTCAGCTCATACTTTCGATCGTACCTTGTTTTTGGCTGGACAAATCCGTGGTTTTCTTGTACTTTCGGGTAGAGAACGTTGAGAGCTTCGCGTGGACACCAAGAACACCGAATTCCGTCAAGAAACGAGTGAGATACGAACGATTAAAGTTTGGTTTTCTAGAGAGAGAGAGGGTTTGCGAAAATTTGTAGAGAGAGAGGGGGTTTGGCTGCCAAAAATGGAAGAAAAAGGTTTGTTCAAGGCTTTTATAGCCCGTGTGGTATTCGGGTCCGTTTCGGTTGCTCGGTTCGCGTTTCCGGAACGTAACGCGTATTTTACGCGGTTTTTAATTAAGAGAGTTGTTAAACTCATTAAAATGATGAGTTTCAAAATTGTAAAAATATAAAATAATTAATATAATTATTTTACTCTTCGTGCGTTGACGGATCGTTAAAACATTCACAATTACGTGTATACCCGCAATCGCGTACGTTTTCCGATCGTATTAAAATATTTAAAGTCGTTTAATCGTAATTATAAGTTCAACATTCGTACTATTATGGATCGTCACCCATAACTATACTCAGTCTCGCTTACAGATTACGATCTTGGTTGAATTAATTAATTGTTATAATATTCGTCTCGACACTACGCACTAACACTAACCTGTTACACCGAACGCAGTATATATATAGGGCTCACTCTCGCTGCCCACCACTGTTTCGATATAACCAGTTACTGTTCTTGCCTAGTGAAATCGACTGTAAATAAATAATACATACTTGTTTTCTGATTACTAAGATCCTGTAACACACAAGCACACACCTTGAACATACGAATCACATTGATGAACTGAACCATGAATAGACACTGTTCTAACACTGTTTACAACTACATGACTATATGCACAAATGTTACAGTCTCCCCTAGTTAAGGGAATTTCGTCCCGAAATTAACTAGCCGAAGATACTGTAAAAAGATGAGGGTACTTAAGCTTCATCTGGTCTTCACGTTCCCAGGTGAACTCAGCACCGCGTTTGCCCTCCCATCGCACTTTCACGATCGGGATACGGCTGCGTTTAAGTTTCTTGACCCCATGATCCATGATTTCAACCGGACGTTCTATGAATTGCATGTTGTTCTGAATCTGTATGTCTTCCAGTGGAATCTGAACATCATGATCCGCTAAGCATTTCTTAAGATTTGATACATGAAAAGTATCATGAACATTGCTTAGCTCCACTGGAAGTTTGAGTTTGTAGGCTACGGGACCAATCCGTTCCAGGATCTCAAAAGGTCCAACGTACCTTGGTGCAAGTTTCCCCTTTTTCCCGAATCGGACAACGCCTTTCCAGGGAGAAACTTTGAGTACGACTCGGTCACCGACTTGGAACTCAAGCGGTTTCCGACGTCGATCAGCATAACTCTTCTGCCGATCTCGTGCGGCCTTAAGCCGTGACTGAATGATTGTGATCTTGTCTGATGTTTCCTGAATGAGTTCTGGTCCTACGACCTGTGAGTCACCAATCTCGGTCCAACAGACCGGTGATCGGCACTTTCTACCATATAGAGCTTCGAATGGTGCACATTGAATGCTCGTATGATAGCTATTGTTATATGAAAACTCAATGAGTGGGAGATGAGTGTCCCAACTTCCACCGAAGTCAATGACACAAGAACGAAGCATGTCTTCAAGTGTTTGGATAGTCCTCTCGCTTTGGCCGTCGGTTTGGGGATGATACGCCGTGCTAAGATTAACACGCGTTCCCAAAGCCTTTTGCAATGATTGCCAAAAGCGAGAAGTGAAACGACTATCACGATCAGATATGATTGATGTTGGAGTACCATGACGTGCAATGATTTCGTTGATGTACAATGTGGATAGCTTCTCCATCTTGTAATCCTCTCGGATCGGGAGAAAATGAGCAGATTTAGTGAGTCGATCAACGATCACCCAAATCGAATCGAAACCTCTCGGAGTTCTCGGCAACTTTGTTATGAAATCCATGGAAATTTGCTCCCATTTCCATTGAGGAATTTCTGGTTGCTGCAGAAGTCCCGAAGGCTTTTGATGTTCTGCTTTGACCTTTGAACATGTAAGACATTTTCCCACGTACAGTGCTATGTCTTTCTTCATCCCCGGCCACCAGTAAGATGTCCTCAAGTCTTGATACATCTTGTCGGCTCCAGGATGAACTGAGTATTGCGACTTATGTGCCTCATCACAGATGAGCGTGCGCAATTCATCAGACTTTGGAATCCAAATGCGGCCGTTGAGATATAACACCCCATCAGATCGGGGTTCAAGCTTCTTCTCAATTCCGCAATCCAAGTCTGTTTTGAGTTGATTGTCTGTTACTACTTGTTGTTGTGCAATACGAATCAAGTCTTTCAAGTTTGGCTGTGTATTGATCTCCATGGCTCGTACACGAATCGGTTTGACTGGCTCCTTGCGACTAAGAGCATCCGCCACCACATTGGCTTTACCCGGATGGTAACGAATCTCGCAGTCGTAGTCAGTTAGAAGCTCAACCCAACGTCGTTGTCTCATGTTGAGTTCTTTCTGACTGAGAATGTGTTGTAGGCTCTTGTGGTCAGTGTAAATGACACATTTAGTACCATACAGGTAGTGTCTCCAAATTTTCAATGCAAAGACCACAGCCCCTAACTCAAGGTCGTGAGTAGTGTAATTCTTCTCGTGAACCTTAAGTTGTCTTGAAGCATAAGCAATGACCTTGTCCCGTTGCATAAGTACACAACCGAGGCCAAGGTTTGAAGCATCACAGTAGACAATGAAATCATCACTGCCTTCTGGAAGACTAAGGATAGGGGAATTGCATAACTTCTGTTTAAGAAGTTGAAATGCATCTTCTTGTTTCTGTCCCCATATAAAAGCTTGGCTTTTCTGAGTCAATGTAGTGAGTGGCAAAGCTATCTTAGAGAAGTTTGCAATGAATCTTCTATAATAACCTGCCAGACCCAGAAATGAACGAATCTCTGTTGGAGTAGATGGAGTAGTCCAGTTCTTAATCGCCTCAATCTTGGCTGGATCTACATGAATTCTGTTGGACCGATCGGGAGCTCGGAAACAATCCGAATCCAATGAAAAACTACTCGACAACCTCTGGGATAGTGCGGAATCCTATTCCAGGGTTTTCCAAACGAAACCAACAGAAACCGTGGTGATCCGAGACTGTAGGAACAACTTGGAAGCAACGATCGAACACCACGGGTTGAGAATCGAACTTGGAGGCACAAGAACCGCTCAAATCTTTAAGGGTTTTGACACTGGAGTGCTAGGGAAGAAGGAGGGCTCGGGAAAGTTAGGTTTGAAATGATTTGAACTTCTATTTATAAGCTGTAGTCATTCGGCCGAATGAGTGGCCGAAGCAGCTCATTCGGCGAATGACTAAGCTCGAATGAGCAGTCATTCGAATGAGTCATTCGGCGAATGACTCATTCTGAACTTAGACATTCGATACAACTCTCATTCGCCGAATGACTTCATTCTAGAGTCATTCGGCCGAATGAGCAGTTTTCATACTCAAACATTTAAAAATCAAATCAAACACTTAGATAAACATTAATAATCAATAATCAATAAACATAAACATGATGAATTAGATATAAAGACAATTTCCGTTAATACTTTGAATGATTACATGATAACCATTTACATAACCAAACTAGGGACAAAACATGTATCTACATACTCCCCCTTGGACCTAGTTCAACTCTTTGGAATGTCTTTCTTTGCAATCTTGTCTGAGATAGCTTTCCAATCAGCACCAGCATGAATCTTTAAGCAGATACAGAGACGAATAACTCTCATATACTGAAGAGCCTGCTCCATATCCTGTACGTCGAAGAAAATCTGATGTCGATAGAAAGCTTTAACATCATTCAATGAAAGATTGGTCAGCCACATGGGATCAAAAACTCTGACAGTTTCCCATTTCTTGTCTTTGCACAGCACGATCACAGCCTCACCGGTTCTCCCATCATAGTACCACCATCGGAAGCCCTCCATAAAGTCTTGACGCATCTTCCGTAAAGGAATCTTCTTCATGACTTTAGGGGGAAGCCACTTCAGGATTACTTTATGCTTCCGGGTATCTCCGTCAATCTCTGGTAGATAGTACCTCTCTGGCTGCTGCGGCTGAAAATTCACCCATCTCTTCCGGTATTCATACTTGATTTGTCGAGAGAACCAAGCAGACATCCCGGAGTCTTCACAGTATAGCAAGTTCAGACGTGCTAGTTGATTGACCTCGAATCCAGGCAGCGTCTTGAAATCATGCGGGTGTTTGAAGTAATCTATACCCTTTTCCCTCTTTACTGCGTAGCACCCAAGATCATGGAAGTATGCCCAGCTGAGTATCTGACCTCCAGCCTTATATCCTTTGGTCCTGTAGACTTTCTTGTGCGTTGCTGGCATCTTCTCAGTGCTTTGTTTCTTTAGTACCTCCCAGTACGCAGCCCATTCTTCCTTTCTTTTCTTTAAGTCATCAGCTTCAGCCTTGCTAGCCTCTACTTGCTCTTCAAGATATCTGACCAAGAGATCCTCCGTTTCCTGATCAAATGGTTCAGTGAATGTAGGCAACTCAGCTTCAGCCGATGTATACTTTGGATACTCTTCTTCTGTGATGTCTTCCAAAATGACTTCATCTACATCATCAAAAATTTCTGGTTCGGGCTCTGCAGTACTGGGTACAGAGGTGTCCTCAGTGACCACCTCATCAGGATTCAACCTGAACAGCTCGGCTATTTGCTCTTTTGACAAGCAGTGTATGATTTCACCCTCCTCCTTGTCGTAGCTCACTGAGTGCTGTATAATACCTTGAGCGTCTAAGATCATAGTAAGAGTCTCATCGAGTTGACGTCTCAGAGGCACAGCTTGGACTTCCTCAGTAGCTTTGGGTTCATCTATCTGTGCAGGAGGAGGTGGAGCAGAGGCTTTCTTCTTATCATTGGCCTTCTTGGATCGAATCTCTGATGAGGGAGGGGCCTGATCATCATCGTCATCATCATCAGTACTCGATGAACCAGAAGACCCATTCCCAGATCCGTCCTTGGCCTCATCATCATGATCATCATCATCATCATCAGACTCATCGTCTTTGTCTGAGTCTTCATAGTCAACCTGTTCCTCATCAGACTCTTCTTCTTCGTCTTCTTTGTCTGAATCATCGGAACGATCCTCAACTCCTTCCAGTCTGGGAGTACTCTCCTTCGAACCCTCGACAAGTCCAGCTAGACGAGCATTCTCAGACTCTAGCTGCAGGATCCGATCACTGAAACCAGAGGCTGTCAGAGCCAACTGGTTGTGCTCATCAATATATTTCAGGAGCTGCTCCTCCTGTTGTGCAGACCTGGCCCTCAAATCGGCCCTCTGGTCTGCAGCCTGAAGCAGCAGAGTATCCTGCTCTTCAATCTTCTGAGTGAGCTGAGCAATAACCAACTCCTGCTCTTTATTCTTCCTCTCTTGCTCCATGCTCCTCTCCATCAGTCTCAAGACCATACTGTTCAGTGTACTAAGCTGATCTACAACTGAAACAGCAGGTATATGAACATCAGCACGAACTGTGGAGGGGCCAGAGGAAGCAGCAACATAAACAGGCTCTTGAATGAAAGGAGTGGACAGAGGGGCAGTAATGGCCTGAGTGTGAATGGCCCTTGTCCTTGTCAGTGAAGAAACTGACACAGCTGCTACTGATGTGACAGTAGTTGCAGCAGCTGTAGTCAGTTCTGACCTCCTTTGGAAAGAGAATCGGGTTCTCTTTCCCCTTCCAGCTCTGGATGAGGTGGGAGCACCAGCAGAAGATATCACAGCTGTGGAAGCAGGAGCAGATGACCTTGGAGTGGGAGAAATGTCAAACTCCGGAATAAATATCGTATCAGTAATATCCTCCAAATCATCATTTGTCCTCCTTCTCTTCCTCATCACCACTCTTCCACCCTCATCCACCTTCTCAAACTCATCATCATGAGTCTTCTCAGAATCAGAACTATCTTCATCACCTTCACCTGCTACACCTTCTTCCTCACTCGAGTCCTCTGACTCATCATCACCACCTGAGGAATGTGGAATAGAGACATCGAGAGGAGCAGTCACTGATGAAGTAGTAGTAGACAAGAAATCCAAGTCCATCAGTGACTCGATATCCACATCCTCCTCTTGAGCTGTAGACACAGCAACATCAGCTCCAATACCAGAAGCAGTAACATCAACCATGCTCACTGAAGCAGCAGTGGTTATGTGTACTGATGGCATCTCACCCGCACCTGTGCTCTCAACAGCAACAGTGCTCACCTCCACACCAGCACCACTCGGGCCTGCACCACCATCTCCCTCATCACCATCACTGTCATCATCACCAACTGGGACCACAATGTCCTCCACATCTGAATCGGAGTCATCGTGTCTCCATCTCCTTCCAGCTGGAGCCCTGTAGTCAGGTCGAGAGAGGTGACCAAATAATGATCGAGTAGTAGGCTTCCTCTCCTTCCCTCTGTATGACAAAACTCTGTTGAGAGTTATGTCATTCATGTGCTCCAATCTGATAATGTCAGCATTCAGCTTTGGGAGATCTGGAATCTGTGCATCAATGATCTGCTGTATGAATCGAGGGTACATCAAAAACTTCTTGTCACCCTTCAGCCCCACGTTCTCCTTCATGTGCAGAAAAACCATCTCGGAGAAGTTGAATGGTTTGTTGAGCACAAGGGCAGCAAATGCGCACTGTATGGTTTCGCGCATATCATCGAAGCCTCCTCTCCTGGAGCCAAGGCAGTGTACAAGTACATGCGCCAAGTACTTGAACTGCGGGGACATGAACGCTTTGTTCAAAATCCCGGCTCCAATATCTCCCTCGTACTTGCATCTGAGGAAGCATCCACGTACTAGAAATCTGTCAAGAAGAACTGGATGATCCGGAGAGTCCTGAAAACCACACACCCTCCGTATGTGCTCAGCTGACACTACAACGTCATGACCCCTGACCTTGCCCCTAATGACTGTAGGCTCGGCCTCACAGTCAATATCAGCTGATGTCCAGAAATCCTGCTGATGTGATAAATAAGGCACATGAACGGTCGAAATGGCAGTGAAAATCCTGGAACGCCTCAGGAAAGTAATGATATCAGCATAATGCTTCGCGTTCGGAGTCGTCAGATCAAGATGGGCACAGATGTTATGCTTCGGTACTGATTTGTATCCTGCCATGCTGCACAATACAAGAAATACACATATCAGTACAAGATGATCAATTAAACAATGAGATTTAACAAAAATCAGATTAACTTTCTTCTGATATGCCGAATGAGTCCATTCGCCGAATGAGTTATCTGTCGAATGAGGCTCATTCGTCGAATGACTCTCATTCGTCGAATGAGACTTGAGTATGACTGGTCATTCGCCGAATGATCCATTCGTCGAATGAGGCTCATTCGCCGAATGAGTCATTCGCCGAATGACGACATTCGGCAGTATGACAGTTCAAAATCCCTTTTTGTCCAAAATCTCAAATCTATCCAAAAAATTTGTTGAACAAGCCTCAGAAATGACCGATTAGCAATTTTAATTCATGACATTATGGGTTTTAGTTCCATCTTGACAGTTTATTCGTTGGGCGAATATCGAAACCCTAAAACCCTAAATGTCGATCTGTTCAATATGATTTCATGGATGAAATCGGTTGAAATTTGATCTCCATATACCTGAGAATGAGTACAAAATGATTATCAGTGGCAAGATCAACAATAGACACCAGAAATCAAGAAATACTGCTGAGTATGTGTTTCGCCGAATGGGGTTTCTCTGATATCGCGAAAGAGTAAATGGTCGAATGACCCTCATTCGGCCGAAACACAGTTATATACTGTGCACTCATTCGCCGAATGAGCTAGGCGAAAGGTCACGAAGATTCTGTTCCATTCGCCGAATGAATATAGCGAATGAGTCAATCGTTGAAATTCATTCGCCGAATGAGAATGTCGAATGAGACATTCGACACTTTTCATTCGTCGAATGAAGTTCATTCTGAGTAACTGATTCGGACGAATGACTCATTCTCATTCGGCCGAATGAATCCATTCTGCCTTTCATTCGTACGAATGAGAAATGGATTTTTCAAAACTCCAAAATTTCAAAGATTTGACATTTTAAGCACCAAACTTTTAACCAATTATGAAGATATGTCTAGTTGGTTCAGGATTCAGATATGACAGGCATCCGAATCTACAAATGATCATCTAAAACAAAATTGAAAATAGAAAATCTTTTTGTATTTTTCTGAGACAACTAAACAACTGTACAAACACAAATTAAAAGCAAATAAACACAAGTAAACACATATTTTTGTGAAAAGCCCATTAATAAGATAACACAAATCTCTGATCACATCATATAACCTTCAATGAATGCTTCACTTCAATCACAATTTCATTTTGACACGATTACTGATATATTTGTCCAAATTTAAACTGAACAATACTCAACTCTTAAACAAACTAAATGATCCCTCATATTTTCTGATTGAGTTCCCCAATTCATTTCATCAATTAAGATCAAAATTAGTTCAAAATTCATTTCAGCATATCTTAATACCAGTCATCATGAATTCAATAAGATTCAATCATTCATTATCTTTTTGTGTTTTTCTTGTTCTATCCACATGGATGGCTTCAGCTAGGTCCGTCCCAGCAATATGGCACATGTATGGAATCGAACTTTATTTTTATTTGTTTAAGTTTTTCTCAAGCTTAATACCAGCTTGCATTAGGTTTTCTTCAAGCTTAATACCAGCTTGTTTTTAATTTTTCTTTATCAAGCTTAATACCAGCTTGCCTTTATTTTTCTTTGAATGAAAACTCATTTGATTCCATGATGACAGGTGTATGCTTGATTTGAGTCAAAAACCATTTCTCACTCAAAAGCCTTAATAAATTGGATCCCACAAATCAAACTTTCTAAGTTCTCATATATTGTTTATTTATTTTGTATAGTCAGCCTATCAGTACATCCCATCATTATTTCCTTGTGATTTTAGCTCATGCATTCATTTCTGCTTCTATGACATAATGAAATCAATGTGTTATGTCATTAAACAGGACTATTTCATTTTTCATTTTTCTATTGTTTTTGGATTTTCATTTTTCTATTGTTTTTGGATTTTCATTTTTCTATTGTTTTTGAGTTTTTCAAATTTTCTATTGTTTTTGGTTTTTCAAATTTCTATATCTCCCCCTAAAAACCTAAAAATAGAAAATCTTTTTGTGTTTTTGTTAATAAAAGACAACTATACTATAGAAAATGAAAATACTAAAAATAAATAAAACTATCTAATTAAAGTGATGATCATTTGTTAGACTCAGATGAGGATTGAACTTCATCCTTGTGAAAAACACCATTAGCCGATAACAGATATAGAAATCTGGGTTTATCAAAAGCTTTTGTAAAAAGATCGGCTTTTTGGTGATCGGTGTGAATTTTAACAACATCGATTAATTTCTTCTCAAAACAATCACGTATGAAGTGATATTTTATGTCGATGTGTTTGGTTTTGGAGTGCTGAACTGGATTTTTAGTGACAGCTATGGCGGCAGTGTTATCAACATAGATAGGAGTGTTAGAAAAATGTAACCCATAGTCCCTGAGTTGCTGTTGAATCCAGATGATTTGAGAACAGCAACTTGCAGCAGCAATATATTCAGCTTCACAGGTTGAAGTAGACACCGACGTCTGCTTCTTGCACTGCCAGGTGACTAAACGGTTTCCAAAGAACTGACAACCCGCAGATGTTGACTTGAAATCTCTTTTGCATCCGCCATAATCTGAATCACTGTATGCAGTAAGTTCAAAGTTATCATCATTAGGGTACCATAAGCCAAGTTCCGGAGTACCCTTCAGATAACGCATAATCCTTTTGACAGCAATCAGGTGAGATACTCTTGGTTTTGATTGATAACGAGCACACAAGCAAGTGGCAAACATGATATCTGGCCGAGAGGCAGTGAGATACATGAGAGATCCGATCATTCCCCGATACAGAGTGGCATCAATTAACTCCCCCTTTTCATCTGGAGTAATCCCGTGATTAATCGCCAGTGGGGTACCAGCAGGCTTTGCATCAGACATACTGAACCGGCTCAGAATGTCACCAACGTATTTGGTTTGATGAATAAAAATCCCTGCCTCAGACTGATCCACCTGTAAACCCAAGAAAAACTTCATCTCTCCCATCGAACTCATTTCAAATTTTTCTTTCATAACTGTCTCAAATTCCTTGCACAGATCATCATTTGTAGATCCAAAGATAATATCATCCACATATACTTGTACCAAGAGTAAATCACTGTCCTTCTCACGGATGAATAAAGTGCAGTCAATGACACCTCTTCTGAACCCGTTGTTCAGAAGGTGAGTGGAAAGTGTCTCGTACCACGCTCTCGGGGCTTGATGTAATCCATACAAAGCTTTGTCTAGCTTGTAGACTTTATCACGATGCAGTGGATCTTCAAATCCGGGAGGTTGATTGACATACACAGTTTCACTGATAACTCCATGAAGGAACGCGCTCTTTACATCCATCTGATAAACCTTGAACTTTTTGAAGGATGCATAAGCCAGAAAGATACGAATGGCTTCTAATCGAGCGACCGGAGCAAACACCTCGTTGTAATCCAATCCCTCTATCTGTCTGAATCCTTGAACCACCAGACGAGCCTTGTTTCTCACAATTATCCCATGATCATCCTTTTTGCAACGAAGTACCCATCTAGTTCCAATGACTTTTGCACCTTTGGGTTTATCAACTAGTTGCCAGACCCCTAACTTCTTGAACTGCAACAGTTCCTCTTGCATGGCGTCTACCCATGATTCTTCTTTGAGGGCTTCAGTGACGGTACGCGGTTCCACTTGAGATATAAAGCAGGAATGAGCACAAAAGCTTACATCTGCAAAATCAAGAATGTCTGCAAGACCACCTGAAGAAATTTGACTTCGAGTCTTTACTCCATCTAACGGACTCCCTATAATGTTGTCTTGAGGATGAATTCGATTAATTCTTCCAACAGGATGAGCAGGAACCTCAACCTCAGGATCTAAGTTATTCAAATTCAAGTCCTCAAGATCAGGTACAAGATTATCAACAACTGGTTCAGGAGCAGCTGGGGGATTGTCATCTGTGTCTGAGCTGTCATCATTTACCTGTGTAGAGGGACCAGATGTAGATGTAGGTTGAAAAGTAGCATCGGGTGCATTCTGCACATCATACAACATCTGAACAGCTACATCTTCATCTGAGTACATGGGGGGCATATTGAATGAGTCAAACAGACTGGAATAGTCAAACATCCAATCTGGCCCTTTTCCAGGTGGGGGCATTGTATACTTTGAACATCCACATGGTACCACTCCTCCACATTATGAGTTGCAATGTTGTAAACTCGCTTATTTGGAGTGCTGTACCCAAGAAAGTACCCTTCTTCCACCTTTTCATTGAACTTGCCCTGCTCATGTTTCTTAAGCATGGTGCATGGAGCACCAAATGGTTCTAGATACTTAAGATTTGGCTTTCGGTTATGGAGCAGTTCAAAGCAAGTTTTCCCATGTCTCTTCACAATAAGAACCCGGTTCAATGTGTAACAAGCATTGGCAACAGCTTCATTCCAAAATTGAACCGGTAGAGAAGAATCAGCAAGCATAGTTCTAGCAGCCTCAATCAATGTCCTATTCTTGCGTTCAGCAACGCCATTCATCTGTGGAACATATGGAGCACTAAACTGTTGTACAATGCCTCTTGCATTACAAAAATTCTCCATATTGTGATTTTTGAACTCGGTTCCATTATCAGTTCGAAACTGACGAATCTTGAGCTTATAGAGCGATTCAAGTTTGGTAACCAAAACTTGAATGCAATCAAACGTTTCTGATTTCTCCTTCAAAAAGAAGACCCAAGAGTATCTGGAGTATTCATCAGTGATAACCAGGCAGTATTGATCTCCAGCTATACTCTTCCGATTTACTGGACCAAACAAATCCATGTGGAGAAGCTCAAGAGGAACATTGATTGAATGATACTTTTTCAGCTTATGAGACTGCTTAGACTGCTTTCCTTTCTTGCATGAAACACAGATATCAGACAGCTTAAAATTTTTCAAGCTAACTCCCTCAACCAAACTGTTGTGTACCAGATGATTCATCTTGCGTAAACTCAAATGGCCCATCCTCTTATGCCAAAGGATTGAATCTTTTTCAGTTGCCTTTGTCATAAAACATGAAGCTGTGGAGGATGTAGTTGAAGCTGTGGCCATATTGAGAACATACAAGTCTTGTTTTCTTGGAGCAGACATCAAAATCCAATCTTCAGGTATCTGCACACCTTGCTTGAGAATATAACACTTTGAGTCATCAAACAGAACCTTGTACTCTTTGTCACAAATCTGAGAGACTGACAGGAGGTTGTTTTCCAACTGTTTGACATATCTGACATTATCGAACGAAACCTGTCCATTTGTCAAGATTCCCTCTCCTGTAATAAAACCACCCTTGTCTCCAGCAAAAGCTACATAGCCACCTCGAACTGCATTCACATTGGTGAGCAGCGAAATATCACCAGTCATGTGTCTGGAAGCCCCACTATCAACGATCCAATTGCTGTTCACTCCAGCTTTTGGGGCAACCTGCACAATAAAGAGACTATCAGTTTACATTGGGAACCCAAGCCTTTACGGTCTTGGGTTGACCCATTGAGTCTCGGATCCAAACATCGATCCATTTTCCCTTAGGAATAGGTTTATCTGAAATTTGTGGAACAGACACCTCAGATGATTTAACTTTCCAAATTGCATTTTTATCAAAAGAGGTTTTCAGATAAATGGATGATTGTTTTGATTGGTTAACATTAATCTCATTTGGAACCACCAATGTTTCCAACTTTCCCTTACCCTTGTCTGAACCCTTAGGCTGAGTGTGAAATGAAGATTTTGACTGAAAAGATTTAGACACAGATTTGCTAGGTTTTGGTAAAGCAGACTTTAAGGTTTGAAAGGAACAACCTTAGGTCTGATCAACTGAGGACAAAACCTCACAATGTCCTGGTTCACCACACTCAAAACAGACTTTGTCACCTTTTTTATGAAAGTGTTTAAATCAGAAAATGACTTTTTAGTTGATTTAAAAACATTTGATTTTGACAATCTTGCTCAAAACCCAAACCCTTCCTTCCTTTGTTACCAAACTGAGCTGATTTGGTAGTACAATTAGCTTCAGACTCCTGAGAAGCTTTAACAAAGCAGAGTTCCTTGTAAATCTTTGATTTGGAGATTGGGTCACCTTTCATTACACTAGTAGTTTGATTCCGAGGAGTACTCTGCTTTGATGAATACTCTGATTCATCCTCGGAATCAGAAACCCAATCTTCCACAATTCCATCCACCCTTGAATCCTTAGTCTGAGATGAACTCTGATTTTCACTCAGACTAATTGGATCAACTACTAACGGAGTAGTAACTTGAAAATCCTTTACATCTTTGTCATTTGGAGTGTTGACAAAGGCATTTAGGATTGGTGGAGGACATTTTTGATAATTCACCTGCTCCTTCCCCTGATCAGTACCTCTACTGATCATATGCTCAATGATATAAGAGGAGCTCTCATAGCTCTTGAGCTTCTGTCCCAAAGTCTCATAATCACACTCAACTAATGCTAATTTCTTCTTAATCTCATTTATGGTATTGAGATAAGAAGTAATAGCATCTTGCTTGTTCAGAACAGCGATCTCGGCCTCATGCAGTTGTCTATTTAAAAGATCAATTTTATTTTGAAAATCTTTTTCATTAGATTTTAAAACTTTGTTTGCTTCAATGCACAGGTCGAGATCGGTCATAAGATCACTGTTGTGCTTCTGGTAAGCAAGGACCTTGCTTCTAAGATCAACACAATTGAAACAATCAGATTTAGAAGATGAACAATCAGTGTATACCTGCTCAGAAGAATCAGTAGAAGCAGAAGAGTTTGCCATCAAAGCAAATTGAGTTGAAGAGTCATCAGCTTCTCCATCAGATTCTTGAGTGTCAGAATCTGTCAAACTTTCTGAGTCTGAACTTGATGCTTTGTCATCAGTCACCAACACATCTCCCTGACAGCTTTCTTCAACAATGTCATCAGAAATCTGAATCTCTGCCACACATGCTTTTTCTTGATCATCCTTGTCAGCATTGAATCTGAAGTCCCAATTTACCCCTTCATCTTGTTGAACCATCAAGGCTTTACTACCAGAAGATGAAGATCCAGCTGTTGTAGGAGAATCAATAGGAACTAATCGCCTTTCAGAATTAGCATGGGCAGACTTCTGATGCTGAAATGGGTTCTTGTTTCCAGCTTTCTTTGGCTGTTTGCATTGTCTAGCAAAGTGTCCTTTTCACCACAGTTGTAGCATGTAACAGAAGCCATATCAAATCCAAACTTGGACTCCTTGTTTAGATTGATGTCTTTTCCTGTCCTCTTCACAAACTCCTTAGCTCTTCTGACTGCACTAGCCAATGCCCACATGATGTCAATTCTTTCCATATCATCAGGATCAATTTGAGAGTAGTCATCATTGGTCAAATATGGATTGCCGATCTGACCAGCAACCAATCCATCATATGAACTAACCAATGTTGACAGAAGACCCATGTGCTCTTTAGCAATCTCAACTGTGACTTTATCAAAGTTCTCTGTCTTCAGACTTGCAGTAGGCTGATGATGCTCTTGTTGTGAGCTCGATGAAGAAGATGGGCTAAAGTGCATCTGAGCTGCAGATGGGGCTTCAGAAGCTTTAGACACAAAGGCAGTTTTCAGAGGAGCATGAGTTGTAGACTTATCAACTGTTGGAGTGGAGTAGTATAGAGAAGGATCTTGAACTTGTGCAACCCTCTTGGCCTTCCATTTGTTCTCTATCTCCTGCTCTTTTAGCTTCTGAATGAAATCATTGATGTCCATATGAGCCATCATCTGATTTTGCTTGAGTACCATCAAGAAGGACTCCCATTTTGGAGGTAGTGCATCTGCCAAACATTGAATCTTCTCTTGAGTTGTGGTTTTGACCTCGTGGTTGAACAGCTCACTCAACAGATGATAAAACCTTGCAATCAACTCATCAAGGGACTCATTTCCCACATACATAAAGCTGTTGAATTCCTTTTTCAAAGCTTTAGACTTAATGCTCTTCAAAGCATCATTACCCTCATATCTTTGCTGCAATGCATCCCACAGAAGCTTAGCCGAAGGAAACTGTCTAAACTGATGGAAGATATCAGTGGCAATGGACTGTGACAAAATAGCATAGGCTTTCTTCTCATAATCATACAACTTCCTCTGAGGCTCAGTCATCCGTGTGACTAGCATAGGAGTTCCATCTTCATTCAGAGGCCGCAGATAACCTCCTTCAATCATCATCCACAGATTTGTATCCACCCCATTGATGTGGATCTCAAATCTATATTTCCAGTGAGGGTAATCATCTAAATTCAACAACTTAGGAGCTTTGTTTGAGTTCCCGGTTTCATTCTCTGTCAGTAAAAGAGTCTGAATACGATGATTTTGATTAGCCATGAGTGCTAAATCTTCCATTTTATCAGAAGAAATGAAATTCAACACTTAGAAAATTTTTCAGAAGCAAAGGTCGAATGACTGACAAACTGGCGAATGTCGGGGGCCGAATGAGTGGAAATGCCGAATGACAAGCTGAGTATGACAATCGGCGAATGAAGAAGTCGAATGATCTATTCGCCGAATGGCAATGCGAATGGGGTCTTTCGCCGAATGAAGATTCAGAATGAGGCTTATTCGGCGAATGGGAGTAGCGAAGGAGCTATTCGCCGAATGAGAGCTATTCGGCGAATGGAAGGCTATTCGGCTGAAATTATTCGGCCGCCAGAGTCATTCGGCGATCTGGGGTTTTTGACAACAAAAATCGCGATATCTTTCGATTTTGACCAGATCTAGCCACCAAATTTTGCACAGAACTTCAAGACATGATGATTAACCAATTGGGAAGAAATTAGATCAAATGAACCACAAAAACACTTGAAATCTCAATGAAATAGTGACTTTGGAAGCAAGAAACTTAGGGTTTTTGGAAGTTACGAAAATCAGGGTTTTGGGAAACTCAAATCTGATGGTTTTGGATGAAAATCGAGTAGAATCAAGAGCCAAAGCTCTGATACCACTTTGTTGGACCGATCGGGAGCTCGGAAACAATCCGAATCCAATGAAAAACTACTCGACAACCTCTGGGATAGTGCGGAATCCTATTCCAGGGTTTTCCAAACGAAACCAACAGAAACCGTGGTGATCCGAGACTGTAGGAACAACTTGGAAGCAACGATCGAACACCACGGGTTGAGAATCGAACTTGGAGGCACAAGAACCGCTCAAATCTTTAAGGGTTTTGACACTGGAGTGCTAGGGAAGAAGGAGGGCTCGGGAAAGTTAGGTTTGAAATGATTTGAACTTCTATTTATAAGCTGTAGTCATTCGGCCGAATGAGTGGCCGAAGCAGCTCATTCGGCGAATGACTAAGCTCGAATGAGCAGTCATTCGAATGAGTCATTCGGCGAATGACTCATTCTGAACTTAGACATTTGATACAACTCTCATTCGCCGAATGACTTCATTCTAGAGTCATTCGGCCGAATGAGCAGTTTTCATACTCAAACATTTAAAAATCAAATCAAACACTTAGATAAACATTAATAATCAATAATCAATAAACATAAACATGATGAATTAGATATAAAGACAATTTCCGTTAATACTTTGAATGATTACATGATAACCATTTACATAACCAAACTAGGGACAAAACATGTATCTACAAATTCCATCTTTGTTTATGACATGTCCTAAGAAGTGAACCTCCTTTAGCCAAAATTCACACTTTGAGAATTTAGCATAAAGTTGTTCCTTTCTTAGTAGTTCCAAGACTTTCTTCAAATGATCCTCATGTTCTCGTTCTGACTTGGAATAAATCAGTATATCGTCAATAAAGACGATAACAAACTGATCCAAGTAAGGCCTACAGACTCGATTCATCAAGTCCATGAACACCGCAGGTGCATTGGTCAGCCCAAATGGCATAACCACAAACTCATAGTGTCCATATCGAGTCCTAAATGCCGTCTTTGGTATATCCTCATCATTTACTCTTAACTGATGATACCCAGATCGTAAGTCAATCTTAGAGAAGCAAGTTGCTCCCTGTAATTGATCAAACAGATCATCGATCCTGGGCAGAGGATATCTATTCTTGATTGTCAACTTGTTCAGCTCACGATAGTCTATGCACATACGAAATGAACCGTCTTTCTTTTTGACAAAGAGAACCGGAGCTCCCCAAGGAGAGAAACTCGGTCTTATAAAACCTTTGTCTAAAAGTTCTTGAAGCTGACTAGACAGTTCTTGCATCTCAGACGGTGCTAACCGATACGGTGACTTCGCCACTGGGTTTGCTCCAGGGACGAGATCAATTCTAAACTCCACTTGTCGGACTGGTGGTAGTCCAGGCAAGTCTTCTGGAAATACGTCTGGATAGTCTTTGATAACCGGTACGTCTCCAACTGCTTTCTTGTCAGGTTTCTTTTCCACCACGTGAGCTAAGAATGCATAATATTTCTTCTTCAGATACTTCCTCGCCTTGATGCACGATACAATCTTCAATTCGCGGCAGGGTTTCTCACCGTAGACTATCATCGTTTCGCCGGACGGTAAGGGAATTCGAATAAGTTTCTCCGAGCATACGATTTCAGCATTATTCTTAGATAGCCAATCCATTCCTACTACAACTTCGAAGCTTCCGAGAGTCATAGGAATGAGATCGATAGTGAAAAGATGGTCATTTAATCTTAGCTCACAAGCATTAATGATGGAATCTACAACTATGGTTTTACCGTTCGCTACTTCTACAGTATAGGGAGCAGTAAGTGTGGATAGTTGCATATTAAGAACAGAAGCAGTATAAGCAGAGATAAAGCTTTTATCAGCACCAGTATCAAATATGATAGGAACATAGTGATCATTGATAAGAAATGTACCCGTGATGACTGCCGGCTCTTCACGTGCTTCAGCAGTTCCAATCACAAAAGCACGAGCGGCAGCAGTATTGTTGTTGAGTTTCGGACACTGATTTCTGAAGTGTCCCTCTGCCTCACAATTGTAACAAGCTCTTCCACCTGTAGCAGCAGAAGTTGTGGCAGCAGTTGTTGCAGCAATAAGATGAGCAGATCGACAAGTCGTTGCAAAGTGTCCCATACGCCCACACTTGTGACACTTCTTGCATGGAGTATTGGGCAGATGATGATACTGGCATTTGGTGCAGAGTGGAAACGGGCCAGTGTACTGCTTTCTGACATTAGCAGGTTGTGGCATAGCAGTGAGGGGAGTAGCATGAGTAGGTGCAGCCGCAGTCAACGCTGCAAAGTTCTTGATTGTCTTTTGTTTCTTCTTCTTGGGATGGTGCTGTTCAGGCTTCTTGCCTTCTTCAATCTATGCTCTCTTGAATCCCTTTCGGGTGAGCACTCCAGACTTCACATACTCTTCAGTAAGAGTAGCACCAAGTTGAATCGCCGCCTCTAGAGTAGTAGGGTTATTACCCATGACAGTTCCTCTAACAACCAGAGGCAACCCTTCAATGTATTTCTCTATCCTGCGGGATAGAGGAGTAACCAGATGTGGTACCAAAATGCACAACTCATGAAAACGAGTTGTATACTTGGCATTTTCGCCACTATCCTGCACCAGATTCCACATCTCCACTTCCAGTTTCTTTAGCTCGTGACGTGGACAAAACTTTTCCACCAGTAAGTTCTTGAATCCATTCCATGGTAAGGCTAGAGCGACTTCACGTCCTCTGGTGTTCTTCTCAGAATTCCACCAGGTGAGTGCGCCCTTGTGAAATGCACTCGAGGCCATCTTGACCTTTAGATTTTCAGGGCATCCAGTGAAGTCTAGAATGTCTTCGATGCTTTCCAGCCACTGTAGTAGACCGGTAGCTCCCTCAGTACCAGAGTACTTTGGAGGCTTAGCATCGTTGAACTGCTTAAATGTGAAGTTAGCAGTTCCAGCGTTTGTGGCATTTGAGTTGTGTGCAGAATCACCGGTACTTCCCCGAAGATTCTGGGTAATATCAGTGACCATACCCGGGATCACATCCCTCATGTGAACAGCGATAGCTCGAGCAATCTTGTTAATTTCATCATCATTACCGCTTGTCGAACCCCCAGCATTTGGGTCTCGTCGAGGAGGCATTCTACGAATAGAAGCCACAAGCGGGTCAGTAATGAGAATGGATACAATTGAATTTTTCATGATAAGGTCAGTAATATATCCATACTACTAGTATTATCATTCAATTGTAATATGATCCAGTACACGTATAAGTTATCAACTTATTTGTATACTTATCATGTGAATATGTACGATGTCTCATGATCTCTCCACCAAACCTACACACTGACACTTTCCCGATATACCGAAAATAGCTTATATATAGGGCTCACTCTCGCTGCCCACCACCGTTTCGGTATACCACGATCATGCCCTTGCTAGCATTTGGCAACACGTTTGTACTGATTTCCATGTGTTTTCCATTGATTAAGAATCCCATGATCTTTGATCAACTTGAACTATGATTGATTCCATGATTGAACTATGATTATGTTATGCGTGCACCTTCTAACAATCGTTAACATGTAGAACTAAATCATACGTGTGCTCTACACTTTCCCGTTAACCTATGTTAGCAAGTACTAATGATGTAATCACTTAAGAATTTCACTTAAGGTTTACATTGAAGGAATGTTCACAACTTGAGTGATTCACCATAATGTCTGGTTCATCCAAGTTTGAATTCCACTATGATTTGATTCACCAATGATTGTATCCCATGTGTTTGTACCCCATGTTCAATGATTCCGGTTGTTCCCGAATCCTCACTTCAAATTCAAGCGCCGAATTTTCCCTGACAAACCAAGATAAGCTTATATATAGGATAAGCTCTCACCGACCCACCACTTACCTCAGTCCATCAGCGTTAATCCGCCGTTTGCATTTGAAGCTAAGATTCCAACCCTTGATTGATTATGATTATCCCATGATTTCTCTTGTTCCTTGATTCTGTTTATGATTGTGTAAACCATGGTCCTTAATTTACTAGAAACTAAGACCTTAGGTTTATGTATATGTGTCCTAGGTTAATCAACCTAGTTTCCCAATACTTACAGTACTGAGCATAATGATTTCCTGTGAGAACTTCAACTAAAGAATACTGTTACACAGATTCTAAGTTATAAAGTTCCTATGATAATGAATCCATGATAATGATAACAATGACAAGGATTTCAAATCTAAGTTCTAAATTAATAGACCTCAACCTTTGAATTCCTATAGTGATATGACAAGGATCTCAAATCCAAGTTCTAAGTTAATAGATCCTGATCTTTGAATCCTATAATGAATATGACAAGGATCTCAAATCCAAGTTCTAAATTAATAGATCTTGACCTTTGAATCCTATAATGAATATGACAAGGATCTTAGATCAAAGATACTAAATTAATAGATCTTTGCCTCTAAATCCCATAATAAATGTGACAAGGACTTTAGATCAAAGATATCAATCTTTGCCTCTAACTCCTATACTGAATATGACAAGAAATTCATATCAAAGATACTGATAATACAGATCTTTGCCTCTGAATTTCTATAATGATCTCTGTGTGAGAATTTCAGATCAAGGATACTAAGAATATAGATCCTTGCCTCTGAAATCCTTAAATGCATATGCGTGAGTATTTAATCCGGTTTCTAAAATTATAGAATTCCGGTTTAAATTCCTTGACTCGATGTCTAATCTTAGAAAAATGTCCCTAAGATCTTTCAAGCTTATTGTAGACTTAATGCTCACTTAAGTTACTTAGATCCTAAGTATCCTCAAGCCTATAGCACTTAGTCCTATTGGGTAGCTTAGGTTATAGTCTAGGTCATTAAACATTGGGTTTTTCCTAGTTCTCTACAACCTTGGCTCTGATACCAACCTGTCACACCCCTGCGCCGCGTGCGGAATCCACGGCGCGGTGACGTATGATCAGTTGAATCATGCACAAGTATTGAATAAGAACAACCACAATGGATTACTACATTTCATAATGTTTAGACAGTTGATTTGTTACAGACAATCTATCTACCAAAAGTAAGACAACTACAGACCCAAAATATAGTTTACAAAATAAGACTCCAAACAAGACAATTAAACATTTAGGATTTAGTGTGTTTCTAATCCATCCTAGCATGTTTCTTCATCTTGTTCTATCTTAGTATGGTCTCCTTAGTTGTCTCTGAGAATGCCTTAAACCTGATTACCTGAAACACGTGAAAAGTAACTGTCAACTACAGACGTAGTTGGTGAGAACAATAGGTTTAAGCATTTGTAAACATGAGTATATGATATAAGACATAGGTAAGTTAAAGTATCATAAGATTCACACGGATGAGCTGCAACCCAAACTAACATCAAGTAAGAAAATGAGTGTAAACAGTCCAATCACTGTTCGCACGACAGCCAATAATATCAAGTCCCAAACCACGTTTGGAGTTAGATAATACGTCAGCAGTTTTGATAACCATATGACACCAGACCTGCAGTTGGCTTTTAAAAGCAAATTTAAAAGCCAACTCCATCCTGGATAAGAAAACAATGACACCAGACCTACAGTTAGCTTTTAAAACAAATTTAAAAGCTAACTCCATCCTGGATAAGAAACAATGTGTCCGCTTTCCCTTGTTGTGATCACCCAGTACTAACGCTAATGAATATGATACTTGATGGGTTTATAAGTTTGTTTACAACAATGGACACCATGTTTATGAATCTTACTTTAACCGGATGTGTTAATGTCTTATTGAAAACCTGGATTTAACTCCACGAGTTGAATCCTTTGTTTATGTAACATGAAAATGAATCCCTTGATTTGATTACCATGATGTGAACCATATGATTTGAATACCATGAAATGAACCATTTGATTTGAATACCATGTTTTGAACTACTTGATTTGAATACCATGTTTTGAACCACTTGATTTGAATACCATGTTTTGAACCACTTGAATTGAATACCACAAAATGAACCATTTGCTTTGAATACCATGATATAGTGACCTTGTGTAACAACAAGGTGTTTAACAAAAGAAAGAGTTTATGAAATCATTTATTTAAAAATGTTTATCCTTTAAAAGAACATTTGTGTAAAACTGTTATAAAACATTTCAAGAAAACATTATAAAATCCTTTTTAGTAATAAGGGTTTAATAGTGAATAATTCCTTTAAAACAGTTGACAATTTCCTTAAACAGTTGAAGAATCACTTGGATTCATAAGATAAACCTGTAATGTTTATGAATACACATAACTGTGCAATGAAACAAGATTGAAATAACGGTTTTGATCACGTGTTCCACCCCAAAACAGTTATAAAACAGTAAAAGAGGGGCTAAAGTTCTCACCTGTCTGCAGTAGACTCTGAACTAAACAGTTAGCAAGTAGCAAACAGGACTTCTAATTGTTTCCTATAACATTGTAATCATACATAAGATATAGGATTTATAATTGTATAACTTGATTCATTGATTGACTGGTGTTCTCATGATAATGATTATTGTGAAAACTTGAATGTTATGATTTGAATCTCTTGATTGATCATGGGTCCAAGAAACTTATGAAATGTTCTTTGATGCATAATTCATATGCATAAAATGATAAATGTTTATGAATTTGATAGTCGTTGATTAACATGAATTATGAAAGGATGTTCCAATTGTTTTGAGTCTTGGGATTGTGAATTGATCCTCATGATTATCTTTAAGTTACAAATTTAAACCATTTATAATCAATTCACAATTCGTCATAGTCGAGGGCCTCCCATTGCCTTAAGCCCATGTAACCCCAATGGTCCTTAATTCGAGTCCATGACCACTTAATTCAATAATGGGCCAATTGCTAAGTATTGGGCCAAAAGTGGATTTCGTGGGCCAAATGAATGAATTATTGGGCCTCATGTCTTGTTGGGCTTAACCTAAGGTGGACCGAAGCTAACTAATCAATTGGGCCGAATGGAATTTGATTGGGTTGGGCCGAAAAAGTCATGGGCTGCCACTTGGGCAGCGAACCCTTTAGTCTCAAGGCTTAGGTTCGTTGACATGCATGGGTTCGGCTCAAGTTGGTTCGTGGCATGCACAAGGGTTCGACTAGGGTTCGTGATGACTCTTTAAGATCCCTAGAGTTCGGCTGATAGATCCCCGAACCATGCAGGGTTCGGCTTTAGTGGAGTGATATACATGGTTCGGCAAGACCCTAGTGGTTCGGTTTGAAAAGCTTCGAAGGTTTGCTTGATAACCCCACGAACCATGCAAGGTTCGTTTGTATGGGGTTCGTGAAAGGATCTTCTTGTAGGGTTCGCAGATAGTTCGATCTAGGAGGGTTCGTTGGTCACCAACTGGTTCGTGAAGGCTCGTGGGACTCCCTAGGGCTCGGCTGGTACTCAAACGAATCATTGCAGGGTTCGTGAACTCCAACAGGTTCGACATCAGGTGGATGAAGGTTCGGCAAGCATAATAGGGTTCGGCCAGTGTGCCTCGCGAACCCTAGGCTCGGCTACAGCTTGCCCAAACGAACCTGTGCGTGTTCATCCTCCTCATCAGTTCGAATCTTTGGTTTGAAGCTCCCCATGGTGTTGTTGCTCAAGTACCAGTCCTCGTGATGGTTAGAAACGACAAACAAATAACTTACAACCGATTGCATCTAGGTTTGAACAAAGCCCACGAAAACCCTATTTTCAGCTCATACTTTCGATCGTACCTTGTTTTTGGCTGGACAAATCCGTGGTTTTCTTGTACTTTCGGGTAGAGAACGTTGAGAGCTTCGCGTGGACACCAAGAACACCGAATTCCGTCAAGAAACGAGTGAGATACGAACGATTAAAGTTTGGTTTTCTAGAGAGAGAGAGGGTTTGCGAAAATTTGTAGAGAGAGAGGGGGTTTGGCTGCCAAAAATGGAAGAAAAAGGTTTGTTCAAGGCTTTTATAGCCCGTGTGGTATTCGGGTCCGTTTCGGTTGCTCGGTTCGCGTTTCCGGAACGTAACGCGTATTTTACGCGGTTTTTAATTAAGAGAGTTGTTAAACTCATTAAAATGATGAGTTTCAAAATTGTAAAAATATAAAATAATTAATATAATTATTTTACTCTTCGTGCGTTGACGGATCGTTAAAACATTCACAATTACGTGTATACCCGCAATCGCGTACGTTTTCCGATCGTATTAAAATATTTAAAGTCGTTTAATCGTAATTATAAGTTCAACATTCGTACTATTATGGATCGTCACCCATAACTATACTCAGTCTCGCTTACAGATTACGATCTTGGTTGAATTAATTAATTGTTATAATATTCGTCTCGACACTACGCACTAACACTAACCTGTTACACCGAACGCAGTATATATATAGGGCTCACTCTCGCTGCCCACCACTGTTTCGATATAACCAGTTACTGTTCTTGCCTAGTGAAATCGACTGTAAATAAATAATACATACTTGTTTTCTGATTACTAAGATCCTGTAACACACAAGCACACACTTTGAACATACGAATCACATTGATGAACTGAACCATGAATAGACACTGTTCTAACACTGTTTACAACTACATGACTATATGCACAAATGTTACACCGAACCACATAGAGTATTGTTGTTAATGATACCATCATCACACTTGTTTCGTTAGTTTCGTCACCATGCTTGTTCCGTTAGATTAGTCAAAACACTTGATTCGTTAGTTTCGTCAAAGCATTTGTTTCGTTAGTTCCGTCAACACACACAACAACACCATAGCAAATGTGGAAAAATGTGAAAATTGTTAATTTGAAATGCTTAAATAAATTAATAAATAAACATTTAAATTAAAAGCTAAGTCCTAATGATTGAGCCTTGGTCAAACTCGAGTAGACTAGCATGTTTATCAAAGGTTCTTAGAAGTTAGGGGATTCTATAAATGTCATCAAACATGTGACCTATAAATCAAACGGTCTAGCTAGGACTTCTTGAAATGTAGGTTTTTTGTTTCGTACTTGTTTCGTCTAGTTTCGTCCCTTGTTTCGTATAGTTTCGTTAGCACATGCTATCTCTCATATTTCCCAAACTTTCTCCTGAAAATGATTTATTGATTCTTCTAGTTTCGTTGCAAGATGTACTTGATTCGTTGATCATTGAAAACTATATTCGTTGAACAAATGTACTCTTGATTCGTTGATCGTTGAACACTTGGTTCGCTGAAATATTAAGTTTAGAAATCCCTTAAATTACTTTGAAACATTTTAATAAAATAAGTTATGATAATTTATAAGTCATTATATTTTGTAAAACATAATCTATTTTATGAGAAATACAAATTAAACATGTTAGAACTTAAGTTAATATTACTAGATTAACAACAAGTTCCTCAGTAGTTCTTTGTTACAAACTTGTTCGTGTTCATTCTTGTGTGTATCATCACTTCAGATTTTTTGATTTTTATAATCTAAGTTGACTATATCATGCAAGAAATCACTAAGTGTTGAGAGTTGACACATGTGATCAACCCATCCTTACTTAGTTAACTTCTTTGAACTCTCTTGTCATCATCGTAGTTCTTTAGTTGTTTGTAATCCTTCATTCAATTGACAAACCTTACACTTGTTGGGATTTTGCAAAACACACTTAGTTTATTTGTTTATAAAAGCCTAAATCATGTTTGATATCACTAGGGTTTTCGACTAACACCTTGTAACCCATCATTGAACCTTCCTTGATATTGACCTTGTATTCCTGTATTTTCCTTTGACCAACTCCAAAAATTTACACTCAAAAACTTGTCTAAAAGATATGTTTGTGTATTACATTAGTTTATAGAAACTTTTGTGTTGGGAAAATCTTAGTGTTGATAAACACAAAAATTAGTTAACACCTAAAATAGCCACATTGGACCATTATTAGATTTTTTGACAAACCTTAAGTACTTTATACTCAAATGATTATTAAAACATTTGTTTAAGTGTTAAGTTAGTTTAGAAAAGTTTTGGTTTGAAACCTTAGTTTCGATGGACACTAAGCCAGTTTAACACCTAGAAAGCCCTAACAGCTTCAAACTCGACTAATCCATGTTCAAGCCACTCCCATGAACTCATTTCTTGATGATTTTGGTTGGTTCTAAGTTTAAAATACTTGGATTATGCTAAGGTAATAGTATCGACAGGACAAGGCTCAATATCGACAGCCATAGGTTGATTACTATCGATGGAACTCACCTTCTTAGCATCGATACTGTAAGTTCGACAAGGTTGTGTTCGCTGAGATCTTGGTCATCGATATTGATACTATAGACGACCCCTTGACCAGGAAGCTTGGAGGACATCGATATTAACAGTCTCGAAGCATTTCCATCGATACTAACCCATCGAGATTAGCAATCTCGATGGATGAACATTGCTGGTCTTCATGTTGTCGATACTAAGTGTTCTTGGTTGTTCTTATGTCGAGACTAATATATCCAAGTCTAAATCGATTTTCTGGCAACCATAACTTAAATCTAATGTTATCCTTGAGTTCCTACATCATTTTGGTGCACGATCCTAAGGCCTTGTAGCTCGAAAATCGGCTGAAATGGTGCTGGGTTTTCGGCAAACACAAGACCCACAAAACTAGCTCAAACTAACTCTTTTTTACCTCAAATTTCATGATCTAGAGCTCAATTTCTTCGTTTCTTCACGATCTACTCGTTTCTACGGTCGTTTTGACATCAAATTCGCCTAATTTGGTGCATATTTGAGAGAAAAATGGAGGGTTTTCTAGAGTGAGAAAAAGTTAGAGAGATAGAGGATGAATGTAGAGAGAGATCTGATAGGTGAGTGGTAGTGAATGGCATTTAACTCTTTTTATCGTTCTGACTTGTTCGGGTTCGTTCGGTTTCGCTCGGTTTCACGAAGAAACGTCGGTTTTCTCGTAGCGAAACGACAAGATTTTAAAAGGAGAATTTTTTAAGTTAAATTAGGCAGTTATTCCTAGTAAATTAACTAAATATCTTTTGTTTATTTTTAAAATTCTAAAACGTTTAATTTAATTGTTTAATCGAATCGAACGGTTTTCGCGCGTATTCGTTTGGATCGTCACCGTACGAACACGATGACAACTGTACTTTCCGATTTGATTATCTAATTATTAGACATCATTCAGAACATTAAACTTACAGATATATTCGTGCGAATCGTCACCCACACGAATATTCCATGAGTTTAATATTCACGTAATGACGTCCGTTATTGTTTTGTTCTGTACATTCTCACATACGTTTATACATAATAAAACCTAACTAACATTCACAGAATAGTTTCGTGTTGTCAGATATGATTCTAACTGTTAAACCATGAATTCTCAATATGATTTTGAAATAGATGCGTAATAGTTTCGTATTGAACATCAAATGACAATAATACAAATGTAACACACATAGTTTCGTACCTAATCTACCGTACACATTATTGTTCCGACGATGATTTGGACACTGATGTTACATTTCGTGAAACAAACGGTCTGAATCTGACCTATTCAGATTCAGATCTATTCAGATAACACCAAACAACCCCTTAGTGATAAAAGTTATTATTTGTGTAGATTTTTTTGCTAAATTCTCTTAAATTTATTCATTCAAATAAACCAAGCTCACAAAAAAGAAAAGTGCAAAACAAACTTAAGAACAGCAACCACAAGCTTTAAATTCAACCTTTGAACCTGGATCTAAAAGCTTCTACCTAGGAGGAAGACATAGAAAACATTTTTTAATTCAAAATTAAAAAAATAATGTTATTAATAGGTAGGTGTACAAATAACCTAACCTTTTATAATTGCAAACTCTTGTATTTTTGGTTGGGCATCTTTAGTCTAGGCAAAAGGTATTTAGTTTGTGGTAATTCTATGTATGTTTACTATTCAAGAACGAAAAACAAAAATTGAAAACAAACATATTGGATTATGAGTTACAAAAGTAGTGTGATTGAAATTATTATAAAAATTTGTTTATGTGGGATTAAAAGAAAAAAATTGTTAAAAAATATAATCATGTTTGATAGTTTTTTTTAACACACAAGTCTAGAGAATGCATTATCTAGTTTGGTTTGATTTAGTTTTGAGTCTAACCGATATTGAAACTAATGGTTTCGGTTATGGTACGGTTGGGATTCAGTTAACCATTTGATGATTTTTTTGGGATTTAATATATTTGAACAATGACTAATGAAAAATAAGATAGCAAATTAGAAGAAGAATATAAATATACAAGTTTCATGTTGTAAAATTAAAATTAATTCCATTCATTCGAACCACCCTCCCCTTTAACGAAGTAGAAAACAAGCAAGTCGTGACCAAACATCACACTATTCATAGGTAACTCTCCATCTCCTATGATTTACTTATGTTGTGTAGCCAAAGCATAATGCAAAGTGTGTTAAGAAACCCATGATTCTAAAATGAAACGTGAAAGAACGTGGCTGTTTTAGCTATGATTTGGGTTGCCAACGCAAGGGGAAGTACATTGGGTTAGAAAACAAACACACTCACACACATTCGCATGCCGTCGAAGGTGCTGCCATATTCAATTGAATCCCTATTCTTAGGGATGTAAATGAGTAAATGAACAGATATTCAATAACCTATTCATTTAATCGTTTGATGGAAAGTTCGTTTATATTTGATCAAACATGAACAAATTTTGTTCAATTGGTTTGTCAGTATTAACTACAAGATGCCTCAGATTCTAATTTAAATGATGAGATATATGACAAACTCAAACAAACAGAAAAAAACCTTACTCACACTGATTTATAGAAGCAATACAAAACAATTAAACCTCATATCTCTTGAATAACTAATGATCTGTGAATAACTAAAACAAGATCTTGATGAATCCAAAGAAAATACAAAAAAAAAAAAAAAAACCTAAAGCGTGAAAATGACAAGATGAACACAACTGCGTGAATATTTAGAATGAAGTCTCTCTAGAAAAATCCTCTGAATATATATAGGGAAGAGATCATATAATAACCCTCATTAATTGAGGTACCCTATTAACCCTGGGAAAAACGGTCAAATCGCAAAAAAAAAATTTCATGGTTTTTTTATGCAAAAATAGGGGGGCTCCTTTTTTAAGCGTTCGCTAATTCACAAGCGTTAAAAAGTTAAACGAAATGTAAGTTTGCGTTACACTGCGAACATATATTTAAGTGTCGCAGTGTAAAGCAAACTTACATTTCGTTTAACTTTTTAATGATTGTGAATTAGCGAACGCTTAAAAAAGGAGCCCCCCTATTTTTGCATAAAAAAAACCATGAAATTTTTTTTTTTTGCGATTTAAGCGTTTTTTTACAGGGTTAATGGGTTACCTCAATTAAGGTAGGTTATTATTCACTCTTTACCCTATATATATATATAGGATTGTGAACAAATAATACCCTATGGATAGAGCAATAACCTGTTAACTTAAATCTAATGACTAATCAAAAAGTTGAGCATATAGGATTGTGCCACGTGTCATGTTTCATATTTAAATACAGAAGGTTAATCTAGTCATTTGCATCATTTTAAAAAGCTGGAATTAATTTGGTGATGACATGTGTCACCTTCTAACATATTATAATATATCTACTTTTTTATTTAAAGTTACACCCTCTTTTTTTTATAGATCCATAACTTTTTTATCTTATAATATTTTTTTTTTTAAAATTGTATCATTTTACTCGTCTTATTTTTCTCTTTAATTCCGTTATGGTCTTGACTAGGTTTTTTATTTTTTTTCGAATGTTCGTATTTACAGCAATGTAACAGATATTAACACTACACATTATTTGTAACGAATTGTAACTAATTTTGGTTTACATTTTCGTAAATTAAATATGGGTTACGTTTAGGGTGTAAACGAGCCGATCCAATCCTGAGCTCATTAAGCCTTGAGCTCGGCTCGTTTAGACAAAATAGCCCGTTAACACCCCTAGTTATGTTGTATCTTTTATTTATTTACAGTGATGTAACAAATATGTTAGACTCACTTTAATTTATACCGTAAACGTAGTTCATTTTTAATTTACAACAACGTAAACCAAAATTCGTTACAACTTATTTCAAAAATGAGTTATGTTTATACTTGTTACATTGATGTAAATACGAACATCCGGAAAAAAATAAAAAAAAACCTAGTCAAGAATATAACGGAATTAGCGAGCTCGGGATCAGCTTGGCTCGTTTACATTCCTAAACGTAACCCCTATTTAATCTACAACAATGTAAACCCAAATTCGTTACAACTCGTTACATTGGTGTAAATATGAACATTCGAAAAAAATAAAAAAACCAAGACTATAACGGAATTAAAGAGAAAAATAAGACGAGAAAAATGGTGCAATTTTTATAAAAAAATATTATAGGATAAAAAAGTTATAAATGCATAAAAAAAGAGGGGGTAAACTTTAAATAAAAAAGTAGATATATTATAATATATTAGTGTGTGACACATCACACATGACACCACCAAATTAATTCCAGATTTTTAATATGTTACAAATGACTAAAATACCCTTCTTTATTTAAGTAAGAAAGATGACACATGTCACAATCTTATACACTCAACTTTTTGATTAGCTATTAGATTTGAGTTAATAGGTTATTGCTCTATCCATGAGTTATCATTTGAACACTTCCATATATATAGGGGAATGATCAAATAATAACCCTCCCTTATTGCGAGAACCCGTGTTAACCCGGCATTTTTTGCCCGAATCTTTGTTTTTTTTTCATGCTTTTTGTTATACATAAATAGGGGGGGTTTCCGTAACATCTGTGCCGGAATCGTTACCGGAACAGTAAACGGTACAGTAACTTGTACTGTAACTCAGATACAATCGAGGAGAAATACTTAGAAGCTATTAACATTTGATGCAAAACATAAACTATCAGGCGATGTTTCAGAGATTCTGATTTAAACCTCATGGTTTAAACAGTCAGAAGCTCATCAGACAGCAATGAACAGAGACATACATGTTTGATTTTGTATTATTAGGTATAAACGTATGTGAGGATAAACAGAATAAAACTATAACAGTTGTTGTTACAGAATGCTAAACCGACGGACTATTCGTATAGGTGACGATCAGTACGAATAGATCTGATAGTTTAACGATCTGAAACGATGACTGAAAAGTAGAAAACAAAATCAGAAAGTGAAATGTACGATCGTGTTTGTACAGTTAGCGCTCTGTACGAAAACGCGCGTAAGTGACGTTTTCTGACGAAACGAAAACGAAGACGATTCGAACGATAATAAATATAAGGAAATAAAATATTTCTTGTTTTACAATTTTGAAACTCATCATAAATAAATTAAAGCGAAACTATTTTAATTTATGACGCGTAAAGCATACAGTACGCGAGAGAAATAACGAAACGCGTAAAAATAATAAAATTGCTATCGGTGATTCAAGAAAATAATATTTAAGCACATTATTAGAAATAAACAACTTCCAAACATTTCAAAATAAGTCTTTTATTTAAATTACGTAATTACACGCGTTACGATCCGGAAACGCAACAGAGACGAAAACCGAGCAACCGAAACGAACCCGAATACCCTCGGGGTATATAAACGATGAAAGAACTAATTTCTTTCATTTTTACATTTCTCCTCTCTACACTCTCTCTCCCGTTTTTCTCCCTCTCACTAGAAATTCAAGGCTTCAATCGAGCATAACTCGCTCGTTTCTTGACGAAATCACGAGTTCTTGGTGTCCACGCGAAGCTCTCATCATCCTCTACACGGGAGTACAACCGATCTGGAGTTTCGTTCAGCCATTATCGAGGTATGAAGTCACAAAACTTGCTGAAAATAGGGTTTTCTTTGGTTTTGATACACACACACACACTTAGTCGGCTAAACCCTTCCCCGGTGAACCAATTGACCTCGCAACACCATTCTAGCATGGCACCACCAACCGAGATCGACTTGCATTAGCTCGAAACAGGAAAGAAAGGTGAACAGGTTCGTGGGATCTGGAAATGGCCGAACCCCGAAGGGCCGAACTTTCTGTAAAAGCTGCAAACCTTATATGAACCAGCTTGGCCACTAACCTTTCGAGTCCACCGAACCCTAGCCTATCCTAACCCTTCACGAACCATCAGCTTGCCGAACCCTTGCAGGTGTGGCCGAACCCTCATGCACAGCGAACCATAGGATCCCGAACCTATGCCCTCTGATGGAGCCGAACCCTAACCCAACCTAGCTGAGCCTTTGGCTGCTAGTATACCGGCGAACCTTAGTTCAAATAGAGGCCGAACCTTGGGTAGATGGTCGTCAGCGTTCGCTGCTAAGATGGCATGTTATCCTCGATGGCTGATCAAGCTAAACAACCGGACCAACTCCTTCAAATCTAGGCCCATTTGTCTTTTCTAACCCACTGGATTTGAATTGGCCAAATAAAACCTACGGAGCCCAAGTTACATTGTCACGGCCCATGACTCTTCTTGCTTGGCCTAAGTATTAAAGCCCATACAAAACTATATTGGGCCATGCATTACAATCGACCCATTCCCTTGTCTAAGCCCAATTGCTTTGATTGGCCCAATTAATTGGTTCAACTGAAATTCATACGACCCACGATCCTTAGGCCCAATCCCATTTTATCACCAAGAACACAAGATGGGCCCAAAGGATTACTTAGGCCCACTCATTATGGCCCAATCCAATTAACTACTTCGGCTCAAGTAGAATTTGGTCCAGTAAAACTTGAGGCCCACTCTTAGCCCAATAGACTTACACGACTCATTCGGACCACTTTGATCATGACTTAAACCACATTCGGCCCATATGTTTAAATACATAACGAACATTTAAAGTAAATGATGCTTAACGATATGTAAGGGAACTTGTGGTGACTACTACAAATATGGTGAAAGGATTTAGAAACAAAGATTTAAACTCTAATTTCTACAACCATCATGTCATATTAACAAAACTTAACGAAAAGTAAGCAAGGGCCGAATGAACATCGAAACTCATAATTGTTAGTCAAATTCTAGGACTAACACCTACACACACACAAATCATTACAATTTATACTTATAAACTACAAACAACATGAAATCAATACAGGAACGTGAATACTACTACAAATACAACAAAGAGCGCGTGCATTCTGGTTTAACTTAGTCAACCACTTCAAACACCAGGTGAGTTCATTTGTCCCTTTTCAAACCTTTTGTTTTACTTCGGGACTGAGAAGCATGTTAAACAATTATTGAAACGTTTATTAAATGCTTTTACACATAATTACAAAGTTTATACTAATGCTTGCATGAAATTGAAATGCTTGGGTGGGAAACCAAAAACTAAGGTTATAGTGTAAATAGCTAATGCTATTTACCTTATACTTATTTACATTATACAAGCACCTTGTGATCAAAATGGAAACTAGTACTCGTTGAGAAGCCTTAAACATGATACTTATACTATAAACGAGAAGTTTAAACTATATACTTGAGTCTTACAATATAGATTTGAAACCTAAACCTTATGCTAAATGTTTATGATATAAACTTAACACTTAAACTTTGAGCAAAATACTTATGCTATAAGCTATGTGTTTAAACTATACAATTGAGGTTTAATTTATAAATTCTATGTTTAACTACTTACTCAATGTTAAGGCTTTGGAAATACTTATACTAAATACTAGTACTTTCTATAATTATTTCAGTAAGTAAATGGTTTACACTTTTAGTAAATTATTAAATTACTTTACACTTACAACGATTTGCTTAAACTTAACTTGAAACATATGTGCTTAGAAATACTTATATACGTGAGATGCTTGAAACACTTGGATGCTTATTACACTTGGAATACTTGAAAACATGTGAATACTTGATACACTTGAAATACTTGATAACACGTGAATACTTGTTATACTCAGAATACTTGAAACATGTGAATGCTTGATACATTTGAGTTACTTGAATACTTGAATGCACGATATACTTGGGATACATGAACACTTGGAATACTTGCTATGCTTGGAACATGTAAACAATTGGATGCTTGAAACATTGGAATGCTTAAACAAAAGACTGATTGACCGCCGCGTGTTGACCTGTGTGTCAACCCCTACTAGTCATCAGTGAAACTATGTGAATGCTTGAGACTTCTATGCATAAACTTTTGGACATTGTAAGACAGACTGTTGGCCGCCGCGTGTTGACCTGTGTGTCAACCCCTACTAGTCATCAGTGTTCTTCTTTGTCAGAGTCATGTAAGACAGACTGATTGGCCGCCGCGTGTTGACCTGTGTGTCAACCTGTCACACCCCGAGCCGGCGGGGTAGGATCGGAGTCCCCGTCGGGCGGAAGGTTCTCGGAGCGCAATATCGTGAATGATAATCGTGATGATCAGATTGTTTACATAGCATCAATGTTAAGAATAATTAAGCACAATAAAATATAAACTAGGATTACAAAGTTAAATTACAAAGTCAACGTTTAGTAATTTAGCTAAGTAAACCTATCCAAAAGAATCAAATATATCTATCTTGTATTTGTACAAGATATCCAAAAGAGATTCGTATTGATCTCAAGATGTGCTTCTTCAAAAGTCAACTAGGATCTATGTCTGGTCATCCTAGTATGCAAATCCTGAATCTTAGCTTAATCAACCCATCGAGAATCATGCCACAAGGCAGCGAACCTTGGTGATCATCTACTCAAGGTTCGGTTGTGTATCAACAGCCCAAAGGCTCGGCTAGGTTGTGTTAGGGTTCGGCTCCAACATCCAACGAATCTAATCGGTTTGCACAGCTAGGGTTCGTAGTTGTCATGCAAGGGTTCGTTGGTCTCTCAAGGTTCGTTAACAAAGGGAGGATTCGCTGAAGAGGCTAGGTTCGCAGCACCCATGGTTCGGTTGTAAACAAAGGCTCGGCCACTGTCATGCCCCTAGCGAACCTTAAGGCTCGTTCAACTCTCTGATCTAGTGCACCCTAGGTTCGCCAATTGGTAACAGGCTCGGCCGAGAGGGTTCGGTAATGATTCGTGGACATGGTTCGCGGCTGATGACAAAGGTTCGGTCCATGCATGGTGACAGGTTCGTGATCTGCATGAAGGGTTCGCTGGAATTGGTTCGGCTATGAAGTCTCGTCCTGCCATCAGGGTTCGTTGGGGATAATGGGTTCGGCTGCTACTCGACTAAAAGGTTCGGCCATAGTAGGCGAACCCTGGTTCGATCTGATCCTCTTCATCGCGTCTGGAACTGTTCTAGATCGGTTTTTCTTGCTAGGATTATGAAGAACAACTAGTACTCATATGTGTAGAACACGTGTATACACGCTTTGGACCGGTTATGTGAGTGTATTCGAATAAAGAACAACAAACATGATGAAAACCCTATTTTCACGAAACTTTGAGGCTTCATACCTGAAAAATGGCCGGATGAGAGCTCCGATCTGCTGTACTTTCTTGTAGAGGTCGTTGCTAGCTACGCGTGGACACCAAGAACGCCCGATTTCGTCTCCAATTGAGTGAGTTATGATGGTTTGAAGGGTGTTTCTCCTAGAGAGAGAGAGATGGCCGGAATTTGTTTGTAGAGAGAGAGTGGGAATGTATGAAATGAAAGAAATGGTGTCTTTTAGGGTTTAAATACCCGAGGGTGTTCGGGTTCGTTTCGGTTGCTCGGTTTTCGTCCCCGTTGCGTTTCCGGATCGTAACGCGCGCGTTTTATAATTTAACAAAAAGGACTTTATTTTAAATATTTGGAGGGTGATTATTTATGAAAATAATTTAAATATTATTATTCAAGAATGATTTGTCATAAATTAATATTTTACGCGTTACATTAATCATCCGGATATTTTACGTATTATCAAATTAATAGTTTCATTTAATTTGATTTATGATGAGTTTCAAAATTGTAAAACAGGAAATATAATATTTCCTTAAGTTTATTTTCGTTCGATTCGTCTTCGTCTTCGTTATCGTTTCGTCAGAAAACGTCACTTACGCGCGTCTTCGTACAGAGCGCTAACTGTACGAACACGATCGTACGTTTCACTTTCTGATTTTGTTTTCTACTTTTCAGTCATCGTTTCAGATCGTTAACTATCAGATCTATTCGTACAGATCGTCACCTTTACGAATAGTTCGTCGGTTTACATTCCGTAACAACAACTGTTATTGTTTTGTTCTGTTTCCTCACATACGTTTAAACCTAATAATATAAACTCAAACATGTCTGTAGCTGTTCATGATTGTCTGATGTGTTTCTGACTGTTTAACCATAAGGATTAAATCAGGATTTTAGAAACATCGTATAATAGTTTACGTTTAGTATCGAATGTTAATAGCTTCTAAGTATTTCTCCTAGTTTGCAACTGAGTTACTGTACTAATTACTGTACAGTTTACTGTTCCGGTAACGATTCCGGTACAGATGTTACAGTCTCCCCTTGTTAAAGAAATTTCGTCCCGAAATTTAAAAGTTATTATCGGGTACAACTTTCCTTGTAACAAATGGGAAACCTTTGTTTGAAGTGATGTCCCTACGCTCCCAAATAAACTCTGGGTCACGTTTGGGATCCCTATGTATGTCCTCACAGTGCTGCTACTCTTATTGCTCGTAGTTGTCTTACTGTTATGGCTTGCTAAGTCTCTGTATGATTCTAACACTTTATTGTTCAAAACTAACTGATGCAATGAGCATCAATTGTTACACAACCTTAGTGTTAGTGATGGTTTCCTGTGTATGTTCTATGCATTAACTAAGGATTCTTTCATTGTTTATACGCAATAAAAGAGTTCCTAAGTTCTCATGGAATACGTATGTGGTTATACTTAATAGGAATAAGATAAGTTTCTTATTCATTCTAGTATCAAAATAGAATGAAATCTTATGAGTTAAAGAGGCGTCACATACCAGTACCCGTTTCCGGGTCTTGGTGTGCAGCAGGAGCTCCTATCATGAAAGCTCTTCCCCTTGGTACTTGATCTCCCGGTTGTGCCCTCTTTGGGCAGTTCCTGGAGAAATGACCTAGTTCTCCACAGTTAAAGCATCCCTGATTGTTGTGGTTGTAGTTGCCAAGGTTTTGTGGTGGTGGTTTTGCCATAGTAGCATTGTTCACTGCCGGTGTCGGTGAAGTTCGACAGTGTTGAGCCATATGGCCTTTTCGGCCACAGTTGGTACACTGCCTAGACGGCATATTGGCAGCATGATGAAACTGACATTGTGCACATTGAGGATGTACACCAGTGTAAGGTTTGCGTGCAGTTTTAGTAGATACTGCAGCAACTTGATTGAGTGGTGTGGGCATCGCGTATTGTTGGATGGCCTTTTGTTTCTTCTTTGGTTGTTTCTCCTTAGTCTTGTCCGTATCATCTTTCAATTCTCCGGACTTCACCATCACATCCGTGAGTTTAGCTGACAAGGAGATAGCAGACTCTAAAGTTGCAGGGTTTGCAGCAAGTACAATGCCCTGAATGCAGGATGGTAATCCTCCTACATATCGGTCAATTCGCTTTTCTAGTGTTGGCACCATCTCAGGCACCAAGGCTACCAATTCATGATAGCGAGTAGTGTATGTCATGTGATCAGCTCCTTTCATCACATGATTTGAGAGTTCAATTTCCAAGTTCTGTAGTTCGTGCTTAGGACAGAACTCATTCCTCAAGAGGGTTTTGAATTCTGTCCAAGGCATGGCTAGTGCTTCATCCCTACCTCGAGCGTTTATCTGTGAGTTCCACCAAGTTAGGGCACGCTTACTGAAAGATCCCGCAGCATAGCGAACCTTATGTCTTTCCGGACAACTGCTTAGGTCCAATGTATTTTCCATCTTCTCTAGCCATTGGATCAGTCCAACGGCTCCTTCAACACCGCTAAAGCTTGGCGGTTTGCATCCTACGAATGATTTGTATGAACAGTCTGATTTAGCACCGGTGTTTCCACTAGTTTCCCCTGTAGTACGCCCTGAGTTGTTACCGTAGCTTTGAATCTTGTTAATCATCTCTGGGATGATATCCTTCATCTGGTTAGTCAGTTGACTGCTCAGTAATGTTGCCAAAGCAACAGTAGCAGGATCCAGAACTATAGTTGCAGTCGGGTTCGGAGGAGGACTATGTGGAGGAGGAGGAGGCGGCGGTGGTGAATCTGGCGGTGATGGTGTCGAAGAGTGAGGTGCAGAAGTCTGTGGTGTAGGTATCGGTGTCGGTTGTTTTCTGGGCGGCATTCTGATCATAACCAAAAGAATTTGGTTAGTGTAGTGATTGAATGCAGAAAACATAATGCAAGCTTAAGTCTTATATTCTCTACATGAAGGTCCCTAAGTTATAGTCTAGGTCAAACCGTTTAAGTATGTGACCTATTATTCTCTATAACCTTGAGCTCTGATACCAATCTGTCACACCCCGAGCCGGCGGGTAGGATCGGAGTCCCCGTCGGGCGGAAGGTTCTCGGAGCGCAATATCGTGAATGATAATCGTGATGATCAGATTGTTTACATAGCATCAATGTTAAGAATAATTAAGCACAATAAAATATAAACTAGGATTACAAAGTTAAATTACAAAGTCAACGTTTAGTAATTTAGCTAAGTAAACCTATCCAAAAGAATCAAATATATCTATCTTGTATTTGTACAAGATATCCAAAAGAGATTCGTATTGATCTCAAGATGTGCTTCTTCAAAAGTCAACTAGGATCTATGTCTGGTCATCCTAGTATGCAAATCCTGAATCTTAGCTTAATCCAATGCATTACCTGAGAAAGCATGTAGAAAAATAAAGTCAACACAATGGTTGGTGAGTTCATTTAGTTTTTGTGCAAAAGTAGTTTGTAAAATCCTTTGAATGACAACCTTAACCTCACCATTAACTACCTATACCATCTGATTCAGTATGCTTATATATAGGGCATATGTAGGGGACAAGCCCCAGCCACCGTCCCACCACATACTGAACCACATGGTATATTGTTCCTGATGATAATTAAGCGTCTCATCCTACCCGTATGATTTCCCAAAATGTTTGATTCCCAATGTTTGATTCCAAGTGTTTGTTTCTTTGAATTTGATTACCCTGTAATTGTTTACTTTGATTCCCTGAATGACCACCTTAACCTCACTAACAACCACCTATGCTATTCAACCAAGTATGCTTATATATAGGGCATATGTAGGGGACAAGCCCCAGCCACCGTCCCACCACATACCGGGCTGCTTAACATATTGTTGTTAATGATAATTAAGCATTTCATCCCCACTACTCTGATCCCATGACATATGATTCTTAACGTTTGTTTCCCTGCCAATGTTTACTTTGCTTCCCCCCGAAATGACAACCTTAACCTCACTAACAACCACCTATGCTATCCAACCAGGTATGCTTATATATAGGGCATATGTAGGGGACAAGCCCCAGCCACCGTCCCACCACATACCGGGCTGCTTAACATATTGTTATTAATGATAATTAAGCGTTTCACTCCACACTATTGATTCCACAACGAATAAGTCTCAAGCTTAATAGGCACCATTATGGACAGCTGAAAAACCCTAAGGATTTCAGCATCCATCCATAATGATCCTATTTATGACTCGTGACATGTTTAGATAGAGTAACCTTCAAGTTAACACAAAGTCAACTAGAAGAACTCAATCATTCTAGTCACTTGTCATCACTATGGATGAATCAAGAAGAACACTGAATGACTAGTAGGGGTTAACACACAGGTCAACACGCGGCGGCCAATCAGTCTGTCTTACATGACTCTGACAAAGAAGAACACTGATGACTAGTAGGGGTTGACACACAGGTCAACACGCGGCGGCCAACAGTCTGTCTCACAATGTCCAAAAGTTTAGGCATACAAGTCTAAAGCATTCACATTGTTTCACTGATGACTAGTAGGGGTTGACACATAGATCAACACGCGGCGGTCAATCAGTCTTTTGTTTAAGCATCTCATGTTTCAAGCATTCAAGTATTCAGGCATCCAAATGTATCAAGCATTCCAAATGTTCACGTATCCCAAGTATATTACGCATTCAAGTATTCCAAAATGTATCAAGCATTCACGTGTTTCAAGCATTCTAAGTATACAAGTATTCACGTGTTTTCAGACATCTCACGTATATAAGTATCTCTAAGAATAAATGTTTCCAGTTAAGTTTAAGCAAATCATTGTAAGTGTAAAGTAATTTAATACTTCATTAAAGGTGTAGTACAATAACTTTATGAAATAATTGTATAAAGCATTAGTGTTTATTTAAAGTATTTTCAAAGCCTTATGGTTTTGTATATAATTAAACATAGAGTTTATAAGTTAAACCTCAATTGTATAATTTAAGCACATAGCTTATATCATAAGAGTTTATAAAGTTTAGGCTCCAAATCTATATTGTAAGCCTCATGCATATAGTTTCAAGTGTTCACACATTGTTTCATCATGAATCCCATAAGTTTGCATCAAGTCTCATAAGCATCCAATATATGGTTTCAAGCATCAAGTTCATAGTATATGTTTCAAGCATTAAATAACATCTCAATAATTTTGTGAAAATGTTTAACATGCTTCTCAGTCCCGAAGTAAACAAATAAGTTTGAAAAGGGACAAATGAACTCACCTGTGTTTGAAGCGGTTGACTAAGTTCTAAGCAAGAATACGCGCTCTCGTTGTTGTGTTCGGTGTTGTATTCACGATCCTGTATTTATTTCACATAGTTTGTAGCTTATAAGTATATGTCGTAGTGATTCATGTGCGTGTGGGTGTTAGCCCTAAAGTTGGCTAACCCTTGTGTGTCTCAGTCGTCATTCGGCCCCGCTAACTAGTTAATGACTTTAGAACACTCAACTTACTTGGATTAATACCTTGTTATTAATCTGCCATTCAATTTAATTTAGTTTCATCACAATAAGATGCCAAGTACAAAGACTTTGATGTCTTTGGTTTAAATGTTATAAGTTCTTAACACTTTGTAAGGACTTATTAGTAATTAGCATTAAAGCTATCCTTGAAAAGTGTAACATCTTAGATGTCACGAAACAGGAAAGAAAGGTGAACAGGTTCGTGGGATCTGGAAATGGCCGAACCCCGAAGGGCCGAACTTTCTGTAAAAGCTGCAAACCTTATATGAACCAGCTTGGCCACTAACCTTTCGAGTCCACCGAACCCTAGCCTATCCTAACCCTTCACGAACCATCAGCTTGCCGAACCCTTGCAGGTGTGGCCGAACCCTCATGCACAGCGAACCATAGGATCCCGAACCTATGCCCTCTGATGGAGCCGAACCCTAACCCAACCTAGCCGAGCCTTTGGCTGCTAGTATACCGGCGAACCTTAGTTCAAATAGAGGCCGAACCTTGGGTAGATGGTCGTCAGCGTTCGCTGCTAAGATGGCATGTTATCCTCGATGGCTGATCAAGCTAAACAACCGGACCAACTCCTTCAAATCTAGGCCCATTTGTCTTTTCTAACCCACTGGATTTGAATTGGCCAAATAAAACCTACGGAGCCCAAGTTACATTGTCACGGCCCATGACTCTTCTTGCTTGGCCTAAGTATTAAAGCCCATACAAAACTATATTGGGCCATGCATTACAATCGACCCATTCCCTTGTCTAAGCCCAATTGCTTTGATTGGCCCAATTAATTGGTTCAACTGAAATTCATACGACCCACGATCCTTAGGCCCAATCCCATTTTATCACCAAGAACACAAGATGGGCCCAAAGGATTACTTAGGCCCACTCATTATGGCCCAATCCAATTAACTACTTCGGCTCAAGTAGAATTTGGTCCAGTAAAACTTGAGGCCCACTCTTAGCCCAATAGACTTACACGACTCATTCGGACCACTTTGATCATGACTTAAACCACATTCGGCCCATATGTTTAAATACATAACGAACATTTAAAGTAAATGATGCTTAACGATATGTAAGGGAACTTGTGGTGACTACTACAAATATGGTGAAAGGATTTAGAAACAAAGATTTAAACTCTAATTTCTACAACCATCATGTCATATTAACAAAACTTAACGAAAAGTAAGCAAGGGCCGAATGAACATCGAAACTCATAATTGTTAGTCAAATTCTAGGACTAACACCTACACACACACAAATCATTACAATTTATACTTATAAACTACAAACAACATGAAATCAATACAGGAACGTGAATACTACTACAAATACAACAAAGAGCGCGTGCATTCTGGTTTAACTTAGTCAACCACTTCAAACACCAGGTGAGTTCATTTGTCCCTTTTCAAACCTTTTGTTTTACTTCGGGACTGAGAAGCATGTTAAACAATTATTGAAACGTTTATTAAATGCTTTTACACATAATTACAAAGTTTATACTAATGCTTGCATGAAATTGAAATGCTTGGGTGGGAAACCAAAAACTAAGGTTATAGTGTAAATAGCTAATGCTATTTACCTTATACTTATTTACATTATACAAGCACCTTGTGATCAAAATGGAAACTAGTACTCGTTGAGAAGCCTTAAACATGATACTTATACTATAAACGAGAAGTTTAAACTATATACTTGAGTCTTACAATATAGATTTGAAACCTAAACCTTATGCTAAATGTTTATGATATAAACTTAACACTTAAACTTTGAGCAAAATACTTATGCTATAAGCTATGTGTTTAAACTATACAATTGAGGTTTAATTTATAAATTCTATGTTTAACTACTTACTCAATGTTAAGGCTTTGGAAATACTTATACTAAATACTAGTACTTTCTATAATTATTTCAGTAAGTAAATGGTTTACACTTTTAGTAAATTATTAAATTACTTTACACTTACAACGATTTGCTTAAACTTAACTTGAAACATATGTGCTTAGAAATACTTATATACGTGAGATGCTTGAAACACTTGGATGCTTATTACACTTGGAATACTTGAAAACATGTGAATACTTGATACACTTGAAATACTTGATAACACGTGAATACTTGTTATACTCAGAATACTTGAAACATGTGAATGCTTGATACATTTGAGTTACTTGAATACTTGAATGCACGATATACTTGGGATACATGAACACTTGGAATACTTGCTATGCTTGGAACATGTAAACAATTGGATGCTTGAAACATTGGAATGCTTAAACAAAAGACTGATTGACCGCCGCGTGTTGACCTGTGTGTCAACCCCTACTAGTCATCAGTGAAACTATGTGAATGCTTGAGACTTCTATGCATAAACTTTTGGACATTGTAAGACAGACTGTTGGCCGCCGCGTGTTGACCTGTGTGTCAACCCCTACTAGTCATCAGTGTTCTTCTTTGTCAGAGTCATGTAAGACAGACTGATTGGCCGCCGCGTGTTGACCTGTGTGTCAACCCCTGCTAGTCATTCAGTGTTCTTCTTGATTCATCCATGGTTATGACAAGTGACTAGAATGATTGGGTTATTCAAGTTGACTTTGTGTTAACTTGAAGGTTCCTCTATCAAAACATGTCACAAGTCATATTTAGGATCATTATGGATGGATGTTGAATTCCTTAGGGTTTTCAACTGTCCATAATGATGTCTCTTAAACTTAATACTTATACGTTGTGGAATCAATAGTGTGGAGTGAAACGCTTAATTATCATTCATAACAATATGTTAAGCAGCCCGGTATGTGGTGGGACGGTGGCTGGGGCTTGTCCTCTACATATGCCCTATATATAAGCATACTTGGTTGGATAGCATAGGTGGTTGTTAGTGAGGTTAAGGTTGTCATTTCAGGAGAAACAAAGTAAACATGGGCAGGGAAAACAAATGCTAAGAATCATATGTCATGAAATCATAGTAGTGGAATGAAATGCTTAATTATCATTAACAACAATATGTTAAGCAGCCCGGTATGTGGTGGGACGGTGGCTGGGGCTTGTCCCCTACATATGCCCTATATATAAGCATACTTGGTTGGATAACATAGGTGGTTGTTAGTGAGGTTAAGGTTGTCATTCAGGGAATCAAGGTAAACAATTACAGGGTAATCTAATTCAAAGAATCAAACATTTGTAATCAAACATTTTGGGAATCAAACAGGTAGGATGAGACGCTTAATTATCATCAGTAACAATATATCATGTGGTTCAGTATGTGGTGGGATGGTGGCTGGGGCTTGTCCCCTACATATGCTCTATATATAAGCATACTGAAATAGATGGTATAGGTGGTTAATGGTGAGGTTAAGGTTGTCATTCAAAGGATTTTGCAAACTATTTTTACATAAAAACTACATGAACTCACCAACCATTGTGTTGACTTTGTTTTTATTACATGCTTTCTCAGGTGACGCACAGGATTAAGCTAAGATTCAGGATTGCATACTAGGATGCTCAGACATAGATCCTAGTTGACTTTTGAAGAAGCACATATTTTGAGATCAATATGAATCTCTTTTGATATCTTGTATAGATACAAGATTTATATACTGATTCTTTTGGTTAGGTTTACTTAGTTAAATTACTAAACATTTACATTTGTAATTTAACTTTGTAACCCTATTAAATATAGTATTGTGCTTAATTATTCTTAACATTGATGCTATGTAAACAATCTGATCATTACGATTATCATTCACGATATCGCGCTCCGAGAATCTTCCGCCCGACGGGGACTTCGATCCAACCCCGCCGGTTCGGGGTGTGACAGATTGGTATCAGAGCTCAAGGTTATAGAGAATATTAGGTCGTTTACTTAAACGGTTTGGCCTAGACTATAACTTAGGGACCTTCATGTAGAGAACATAGGATCTAAGTTTGCATTGTGTTTTCTGCATTTGATCACTGCACTAACCAGCATCTTTTGGTTATGATCAGAATGCCGCCCAGAAAACAACCGACCCTGGTACCTACACCACAGACATCTGCACCTCACTCTTCTACACCATCACCACCAGATTCACCACCGCCGCCTCCTCCTCCACTGGACCCTCCTCCGAATCCGACTACAACTATAGTTTTTGATCCTGCTACTGTTGCCTTGGCAACATTACTGAGTAGCCAGTTGACTAACGAGATGAAGGATATTATTCCGGAGATGATCAACAGGATTCGAGACCACGGTAACAACTCCGGGCGTACTACGGGGGAAACTAGTGGAAACACCGGCGCTAAATCAGACTGTTCATACAAATCATTCGTAGGATGCAAACCGCCAAGCTTTAGCAGTGTTGAAGGAGCCGTTGGACTGATCCAATGGCTAGAGAAGATGGAAAATACATTGGAGATAAGTGGTTGTCCGGAAAGACATAAGGTTCGCTACGCCGCTAGATCATTCAGTAAGCGTGCCCTAACTTGGTGGAACTCTCAGATACATGCTCGAGGTAGAGATGAAGCACAAGCGATGTTATGGGCAGATTTCAAAACTCTGTTAAGGAATGAATTCTGTCCCAAGAACGAACTTCAGAAACTAGAAGTGGAACTGTCAAATCATGTGATGAAAGGAGCGGATCACATGGCCTTCACTATACGCTATCACGAATTGGTAGCATTGGTGCCTGAGATGGTGCCAACACTGGAAAAGCGGATTGACAGATATGTAGGAGGATTGCCATCCTGCATCCAGGGCATTGTACTTGCTGCAAACCCTGCAACTTTAGAGTCCGCTATTTCTCTATCTGCTAAACTTACTGACGTGATGGTGAAGTCAGGAGAATTGAAAGACGACTCAGGCAAGGCTAGAGAGAAACAACCGAAGAAGAAACAAAAGCATTCAACAATATGAAATGCCCACACCACTCAATCAAGTTGCTGCAGTACTTACTAAATCTGCACACAAACCTTAGACTGGTGTACACCCTCAATGTGCACAATGTCAGTTTCATCATGCTGCCACCATGCCGTGTAGGCAGTGTACCAACTGTGGCCGAAAAGGCCATATGGCTCAACACTGTCGAACTTCACCGGCACCGGCTATGAACAATGCTGCTATGGCAATACCACCACAAAACCCTGACAACTACAACAACAACAATCGGGGATGCTTTAACTATGGAGAACTAGGTCATTTCTCCAGAAACTGCCCAAAGAGGGCACAACCAGGAAATCAAGTACCAAGGGGAAGAGCTTTCATGATAAGAGCTCCTGTTGCACACCAGGGCCCGGAGATGGGTACAGGTATGTAGTATTTCCTCACTCATCAGACTTCATTTTATTTTGATACTAGTATGAATAAGAAATTTACCTTATTCCTATTTAGTATAACCAAATGAGTACTCCATGGAACTTAGGAACTCTTTTATTGCTTAGAAACAACGAAAGAACCTTTAGTTAATGCATAGAACATACACAGGAAACCACCACTAACACTAAGGTTGTGCAACAATTGATGCTCGTAGCATCAGTTCGTTTTGAACAATAAGGTGTTAGAACCATGCAAAGATTTAGTAAGTCGCAACAGTAGGACAACTATGAACAATAAGACTATCAAAACTCTAAGACTATACATAAGAAATCTCAGACGCGACCCATAATTTTATTTGGAAGCATAGGGACTTTACATCATACAAAAGTCTTCTCACTTGTTTACAAAGAAATTTGTACCGATAATAACTTTTAAATTTCGGGACGAAATTTCTTTAACAAGGGGAGACTGTAACATCTGTGCCGGAATCGTTACCGGAACAGTAAACGGTACGGTAACTTGTACCGTAACTTAGATACAATCGAGGAGAAATACTTAGAAGCTATTAACATTTGATGCAAAACATAAACTATCAGACGATGTTTCTGAGATTCTGATTTAAACCTCGTGGTTTAAACAGTGAGAAGCACATCAGACAGCAATGAACATAGACATACATGTTTGATTTTGTATTATTAGGTATAAACGTATGTGAGGATAAATAGAATAAAACTATAACAGTTGTTGTTACAGAATGCTAAACCGACGGACTATTCGTATAGGTGACGATCAGTACGAATAGATCTGATAGTTTAACGATCTGAAATGATGACTGAAAAGTAGAAAACAAAATCAGAAAGTGAAATGTACGATCGTGTTTGTACAGTTAGCGCTCTGTACGAAAACGCGCGTAAGTGACGTTTTCTGACGAAACGAAAACGAAGACGATTCGAACGATAATAAATATAAGGAAATAAAATATTTCTTGTTTTACAATTTTGAAACTCATCATAAATAAATTAAAGCGAAACTAATTTAATTTATGACGCGTAAAGCATACAGTACGTGAGAGAAATAACGAAACGCGTAAAAATAATAAAATTGCTATCGGTGATTCAAGAAAATAATATTTAAGCACATTATTAGAAATAAACAACTTCCAAACATTTCAAAATAAGTCTTTTATTTAAATTACGTAATTACACGCGTTACGATCCGGAAACGCAACAGAGACGAAAACCGAGCAACCGAAACGAACCCGAATACCCTCGGGGTATATAAACGATGAAAGAACTAATTTCTTTCATTTTTACACATATCTCTCTCTCTCTCTACACTCTCTCTCCCGTTTTTCTCCATCTCACTAGAAATTCAAGGCTTCAATCGAGCATAACTCACTCGTTTCTTGACGAAATCACGAGTTCGACTTGCATTAGCTCGAAACAGGAAAGAAAGGTGAACAGGTTCGTGGGATCTGGAAATGGCCGAACCCCAAAGGGCCGAACCTTCTGTAAAAGCTGCGAACCTTCTGTAAACCAGCTTGGCCACGAACCTTTCGAGTCCACCGAACCCTAGCCGATCCTAACCCTTCACGAACCATCAGCTTGCCGAACCCTTGCAGGTGTGGCCGAACCCTCATGCACAGCGAACCATAGGATCCCGAACCTATGCCCTCTGATGGAGCCGAACCCTAACCCAACCTAGCCGAGCCTTTGGATGCTAGTATACCGGCGAACCTTAGTTCAAATAGAGGCCGAACCTTGGGTAGATGGTCGTCAGGGTTCGCTGCTAAGATGGCATGTTATCCTCGATGCCTGATCAAGCTAAACCACCGGACCAACTCCTTCATATCTAGGCCCATTTGTCTTTTCTAACCCACTGGATTTGAATTGGCCAAATAAAACCTACGGAGCCCAAGTTACATTGTCACGGCCCATGACTCTTCTTGCTTGGCCCAAGTATTAAAGCCCATACAAAACTATATTGGGCCATGCATTACAATCGACCCATTCCCTTGTCTAAGCCCAATTGCTTTGATCGGCCCAATTAATTGGTTCAACTGAAATTCATGCGGCCCATGATCCTTAGGCCCAATCCCATTTTATCACCAAGAACACAAGATGGGCCCAAAGGATTACTTAGGCCCACTCATTATGGCCCAATCCAATTAACTACTTCGGCCCAAGTAGAATTTGGTCTAGTAACACTTGAGGCCCACTCTTAGCCCAATAGACTTACACGACTCATTCGGACCACTTTGATCATGACTTAAACCACATTCGGCCCATATGTTTAAAGACATAACGAACATTTAATGTAAATGATGCTTAACGATATGTAAGAGAACTTGTGGTGACTACTATAAATATGGCGAAAGGATTTAGAAACAAAGATTTAAACTCTAATTTCTACAACCATCATGTCATATTAACAAAACTTAACGAAAAGTAAGCAAGGGCCGAATGAACATCGAAACTCATAATTGTTAGTCAAATTCTAGGACTAACACCTACACACACACAAATCGTTACAATTTAAGCTTATAAACTACAAACAATATGAAATCAATATAGGAACGTAAATACTACTACAAACACAACAAAGAGCACGTGCATTATGGTTTAACTTAGTCAACCACTTCAAACACCAGGTGAGTTCATTTGTCCCTTTTAAAACCTTTTGTTTTACTTCGGGACTGAGAAGCATGTTAAACAATTATTGAAACGTTTATTAAATGCTTTTACACATAATTACAAAGTTTATACTAATTCTTGCATGAAATTGAAATGCTTGGGTGGGAAACCAAAGACTAAGGTTATAGTGTAAATAGCTAATGCTATTTACCTTATACTTATTTACATTATACAAGCACCTTGTGATCAAAATGGAAACTAGTACTCGTTGAGAAGCCTTAAACATGATACTTATACTATAAACGAGAAGTTTAAACTATATACTTGAAGCTTACAATATAGATTTGAAGCCTAAACCTTATGCTAAATGTTTATGATATAAACTTAACACTTAAACTTTGAGCAAAATACTTATGCTATAAGCTATGTGTTTAAACTATACAATTGAGGTTTAATTTATAAATTCTATGTTTAACTACTTACTCAATGTTAAGGCTTTGGAAATACTTATACTAAATACTAATACTTTCTATAATTATTTCAGTAAGTAAATGGTTTACACTTTTTGTAAAGTATTAAATTACTTTACACTTACAACGATTTGCTTAAACTTAACTTGAAACATATGTGCTTAGAAATACTTATATACGTGAGATGCTTGAAACACTTGGATGCTTATTACACTTGGAATACTTGAAAACATGTGAATACTTGATACACTTGAAATACTTGATAACACGTGGATACTTGTTATACTCAGAATACTTGAAACACGTGAATGCGTGATACATTGAGTTACTTGAATACTTGAATGCACGATATACTTGGGATACATGAACACTTGGAATACTTCCTATGCTTGGAACATGTAAACAATTGGATGCTTGAAACATTGGAATGCTTAAACAAAAGACTGATTGACCGCCGCGTGTTGACCTGTGTGTCAACCCCTACTAGTCATCAGTGAAACTTTGTGAATGCTTGAGACTTGTATGCATAAACTTTTGGACATTGTAAGACAGACCGTTGGCCACCGTGTGTTGACCTGTGTGTCAACCCCGGCAATTTCAGGTAAATTGCAACTCTTACTTTCTTTACATTTCACATTCATACTTGTTGCATTTCATTTAATTATGTTTAATTAGATGAGTTGAACACAAACGACTACGAAACGATAGTTCGAGGAACTATCGAATCGTACATTGCATTGCACATTGGTTTTGGAAACCAAGTGTGGCAAACACAACACTAACACAAGACAATAATTCGAGGAGTTATTGAATTGTGCATTACACGTTGATTAGGATTAATCAAGCGTGCAAACACTTCGTTACACACGAACACAAACTATCAAAGATAATTCGAGGAATTATCGAAACACACACGAGTCTCACGAACGTTGGTGATCAATCAAACTTATGTGCTACTTTGTGATTATATGTTAAACATGTATTAGATGTTTAGAATAAGCGTTAGAAATCGAGTACGAGCGAAATCGTATCAACGAAACCGAAAAACAATGAAAATGGACCCGTCGCGGTACGCGGAGATCCCCTGGCGAAAGGCTTCGCGGTACGCGGCACAAATCGGGAGTCGAGACTCCCGAATCCCATCGCGATACGCGGCGATGATTTTTGATCGGCCTTCGCGGTACGCGAAGGCCATGCAGATCAGAATTTTTATAACACTCAACTCCATTCATTTCAGTCCGATTTTCTTTCATTTTCTCCGACTCTCTTCGTCAATCCTCGACCCAAAACTCTAAAAATCAGCCACAATCTTTGGTTGACACTATAGGAAGCTATCCTTGGTGATTTGAAGCCATTGGAGAATCATAAGAGTTCTTGAAGGCCATCAACACATTGAAGAACCATCCTCATCCATTTCCAGGACCTGTTGCACCTGTTATAACCCGAATCCTAGCATCAAAGGTAGTTTTACTTGTTTATTAGTTGATAGATCGCACATGCAAGGGCTAAAAACCCACATGCAACTCCATACGGTTTTTGTACACGATATTGTTGGTGATTTGTTGTTTAGATATCATAGATTTACTGATTTTAGTGTTTAATGATGTTAGATTTGAGTTTGATTGAGTTATTGGTCGATTTAGTGATGATTTGGACAAACTTACCATAAAAGGAAACTTTTACGTGCAAGTCTTGGATCGGTAATGATCTAGATGTTGTTAAATGTAGATTTGAGTGTTTAGAAACACATTGGGATAATTGATTTTGTCAAAATCATGGTTTTATAGAAACTTACTAAAAATGGAAACTTTATAAAATCAAAAGAGGGCTCTTGATGTTTTAAAGGCTTTTGATGAACTTTGATTGTTGAAATATGTTTAGAATTGATTTCTAAGCATATTGGAAACCTTGATTTGTGAAAATGAGTTTTAAACGAATACTTTCCAAATAAGGAAACTTTATTTGGGCAAAACGGCGTATATGATGATTTATGCGCCGACGATGCGTTTTAAATGATAAAACATGATTTTATAAACATATTGGAATTTATTAGTTTTATGAAATGGGATTTCATAACCACACTTTCCTAAATTGGAAACTTTCTAAAAATGGTAACTTATGTGATTAGAGTCATAGGATGCATTTTGGTGTCTTATGTGCATTGAGGCACGTAAACACAACAATCGTGTCACCAACGATTCGTCGAGACAACACAAGTCAACACACACACTCGGTTGAGCACACCGACACTTGGAGTTGTATGGGATACAACACACCACAAAACACATACTTACACCTATTGGTTATAGGTACATACTAGCAGGTGCTAGCATTCGCAGACGCGAACACATACACCCCGGGACTGCTGTAACAGGTGAGTTCACGGCCCCTTTTTACATTTTCTACCTTTGGGGGAGAAAACATTGCATACAAACTACTTTTGAACAACTTACACATTTTTGGTTTCTTTTGTACATGCTAATATCGTATATGCATATGTGTGGCATTCATCCACAAAACTGATAAGTCCTCATTAAACACACCTCGAACCGTTAATAGCGCGTTGCGCTTAGCGTGGTAATTCTGAATAGTACTATTTGGGCCTGACAAGCCCCACTGTTGCGAGCCGTATGGCCACCCCGACTGGAGGTCGGAACAGTGCATAATTGACCAAACAACATTTGCCATATCTTGGATGGATATGGCGGGAGGCAGCATGTTAGCTTCGGTTGCGAACCCGCATATGATATAAAACATATTGACTAGCTATCAATTGATATTGCATTGTACTGAAAAGTAGACCTGCTTACACTTACTTTAAACATTTGAATGTTTACTACTGATTACAAACATGTGCTCTCACCAACCTTTGTGTTGACCTTTTTCTCGCATGTTTTCTCAGGAAACTAAGGCACGCGTACAAGGAATAGGATGCTAGGCTGGAGTCGCATGCATCTATTTAAGTGTCGTAGTTTACTAATCATTGATTATCATTTGATGTGTTGTGTAATGTTAAACGACTTTAATCGTTTCCGCAACTATTGTTACTTAACATTTTGAAAACCGTTTTAAATTAACGCTTCCGCTACCTATGAATGTTAAACTGTTTTGTTAACTTATATTTTACTTCCGCAACTCTAATTTTTACAAACTGTTTTATCCAAGTTATTGGACGTATGTATGAAACCAGACATATAGGTCTCGCATGTTGTGTGACCGGAGACTGCGATCCTGACAATCTGCCGCCGCTCGCGCCCCGGAAGGGACGGGATTTCTCGGGGTGCGACAGATTGGTATCAGAGACTTCGGTTATTGCGAATTAGGTTTGCATTTAGTGAATTTAGTCTATAACCACTAGTCTCCACACAACACTTAGTGCTTAGTATTGCGATACTTGCACGCATGTAACATCTTTTATGCGTTACGTTCATCACCGCACGTGACTGCCCATGATGGGGAGAATCGAAAGCTCTATATGTTCTTAACAATACCCACCGCACACACTACATTAGTCACTAGTCAAACACTAACACTTATTCTCGCTATGAAGAACATGGCTGGAGGACGTGGAGGACGCAGGAATGCGGGTGGACGTGTAAACATCAACCTGACTCAAGCTGAGTTGAACGCCCTCATCAACGAACGGGTTGAGGAGGTACTTGCTGCATGGGAAGCTGCCCGTAATCAAAACCCAATGTACCAAGGTGATGAATCTGTTCATATTCACCTTGCACCACAATCACTTGTTTCCAATTCAACACGTTTACCCGATACTTAATTCACCCTTATCCTTTGCATATCTCAGGAGCAAACCCTAACCCACCTCTCTGCACATTCAAGATGTTCCTGGATTGCAACCCCCATTCATTCAGCGGCACTGAAGGAGCCGTTGGACTATTGCGTTGGATTGAGAAGGCGGAATCAGCCTTCGCCATGAGCAACTGCAGGAACGAGGACAGGGTCAAGTTCGCTGCAGGGACATTCGAGGGAGCTGCCCTCACTTGGTGGAATGCCAACGTTCAGAACCTAGGGCTTGATGCAGCCAACGCTCTACCCTGGGATAACTTTAAGCAAATGTTGAACCGTGAGTACTGCCCTCGTGGTGAGGTGCAGAAACTTGAGACTGAGTGTTGGAACCTCAAGATGGTTGGTTCCGAGGTCGAGGCTTACACAGCTCGATCGTATGAGCTGGCAAACCTATGCCCGGAAATGCAACCTGAAATTCCTCAATGGAAATGGGAGCAAATTTCCATGGACTTCATAACAAAGTTGTCGAGAACTCCGCGAGGTTTCGATTCGATTTGGGTGATCGTTGATCGACTCACCAAATCTGCCCATTTTCTCCCGATCCGAGAGGATTACAAGATGGAGAAGCTATCCACTTTGTACATCAACGAAATCATTGCACGTCATGGTACTCCAACATCAATCATATCTGATCGCGATAGTCGATTCACTTCTCGCTTTTGGCAATCATTGCAAAAGGCTTTGGGAACGCGTGTTAATCTTAGCACGGCGTATCACCCCCAAACCGACGGTCAAAGCGAAAGGACTATCCAAACACTTGAAGACATGCTTCGTTCTTGTGTCATTGACTTTGGTGGAAGTTGGGACACTCATCTCCCACTCATTGAGTTTTCATATAATAATAGCTATCATACGAGCATCCAATGTGCACCATTCGAGGCTTTATATGGTAGGAAGTGCCGATCACCGGTCTGCTGGACTGAGGTTGGTGACTCACAGGTCGTAGGACCAGAACTCATTCAGGAAAAATCAGACAAAATCACAATCATTCAAGCACGACTTAAGGCCGCACGAGATCGGCAGAAGAGTTATGCTGATCGACGTCGGAAACCACTTGAATTTCAAGTCGGTGACCGAGTCTTACTCAAAGTTTCTCCCTGGAAAGGCGTCGTCCGATTCGGGAAGAAAGGGAAACTTGCACCAAGGTACGTTGGACCTTTTGAGATCCTGGAACGGATTGGTCCCGTAGCCTACAAACTCAAACTTCCGGTGGAGCTAAGCAATGTCCATGATACTTTTCATGTATCAAATCTTAAGAAATGCTTAGCTGATCATGATGTTCAGATTCCACTGGAAGACATCCAGATTCAGAACAACATGCAATTCATAGAACGTCCGGTTGAAATCATGGATCATGGGGTCAAGAAACTTAAACGCAGCCGTATCCCGATCGTAAAGGTACGATGGGAGGGCAAATGCGGTGCTGAGTTCACCTGGGAACGTGAAGACCAGATGAAGCTTAAGTACCCTCATCTTTTTACTGTACCTTCGGCTAGTTAATTTCGGGACGAAATTCCCTTAACTAGGGGAGACTGTAACATCTGTATATTTAGTCATGATAGTCGTAAACAGTGTTAGAACAGTGCGTGTACATGTTCAGTCAGTCAATGTGAATCATGTGTTCATTATGTGCTTGTGTGTTAGAATCTTTATCATTTTACAAGTATGTATTATTTATTTACAGTCGAGTTCACTAGGCAAGAACAGTATTGTGTTATATCGAAACAGTGGTGGGCAGCGAGAGTGAGCCCTATATATATACTGCGTTCGGTGTAACAGGATAGTGTTGGTTAATGGTGAGGTTAAGGTTGTCATTCAAAGGATTTTGCAAACTATTTTTACATAAAAACTACATGAACTCACCAACCATTGTGTTGATTTTGTTTTTATTACATGCTTTCTCAGGTGACGCACAGGATTAAGATAAGATTCAGGATTGCATACTAGGATGCTCAGACATATATCCTAGTTGACTTTTGAAGAAGCACATATTTTGAGATCAATATGAATCTCTTTTGATTTCTTGTATAGATACAAGATAGATATACTGATTCTTTTGGTTAGGTTTACTTAGTTAAATTACTAAACATTTACATTTGTAATTTAACTTTGTAACCCTAGTAAGTATAGTATTGTGCTTAATTATTCTTAACATTGATGCTATGTAAACAATTTGATCATTACGATTATCATTCACGATATCGCGCTCCGAGAATCTTCCGCTCGACGGGGACTTCGATCCAACCCCGCCGGCTCGGGGTGTGACAGTTTCTTTTTTGTGTTTTTGCTAATTCATCACCGTTTATAAATTATTTACAACCGTAAGTAGGTGTAAGTTACTTACATTTCACCAAATGTAAGTAACTTACACCTACTTACGGTTGTAAATAATTTCTAAACGGTGATGAATTAGCAAAAACACAAAAAAAAACCCCCCCTATTTATGTATAACAAAAAACATGAAAAAAAAAAAGATTCGGGCAAAAAATGCCGGGTTAACACGGGTTCTCGCAATAAGGGAGGGTTAACAATGGAACCATCCCCTATATATATATATATAAGAAAAGGTATAAAAAATAACCCTCTTTTTTTGCTACAACTACATAACCCATTTTAACCAATAATAAACTTACACATAAGCTTTTCATTAAAATATTAAAAAGGGCATTATAGTCATTTTACTTTTATAAGTTTTCCCCCCTCTTTTTTAAACATTAATAACTTTTTTATAATATATTATTTTTTAAAAAAAATTACACCATTCACATAAATTTATTTGAAATTATTTCAAACAATGATAATTTACATTGACGTAATATACATTGACGTAATTTACCTTGATGTAATTTACATTGGCGTAAAATTCGGTTTCGGTTTTTTTCGGTTAATTCGGTTTCGGTTCTGTTTTTTCGGTTAATTTGGTTCCGGTTCGGTTTTTTCGGTTAATTCGGTTTCGGTTCGGTTTTTTTGGCTTTTTGCTCATCCCTAATTTGTAACGAGCATAAATACAACAAATTAGTTTGAATTTTTTTCGAACAATGATAAATTACATCACTATAATTATCATTGTTAGAGAAAAAAATCAAAATAATGTGTTATATTACATCACTGTAATTTATCATTATAATTATCATTGTTAGAGAAATAAATAAAATAATGTGTTATATTACATCACTGTAATTTATCATTGTTAGAAAAAAATTCAAAATAATGTGCTATATTTATGCTCGTTACATCGACGTAATAATAGACAATGAGAAAAAAAAATTAAAAAAACTAGTCAACATTATAACGAGAATTAAAAAGAAAATTACATCACTGTAAATAATGTGTTACATCGCCGTTGATTATGTCATTGTAAATTACTTCATTTTGTGTTACATTACTGTAAATTACCATTGTTAGAAAAAATTTCTAATTAATTTGCTATCTTTAAGCTCGTTACAATGATGTAAATACATGACATCAAAAAATAAAAAAAAAAACTAGTCGAGACTATAACGAAATTAAAGAGAAAAATGAGACGAGTATAATGGTGCAATTTTTTTAAAAAAATAATATAGTATAAAAAAGTTATGAATGTTTAAAAAAATGGGGGTAAACTTTACATAAATGACAAATGTCCTAAATGCCCTTCTTATTAAAAAAAAAAGAAATTGACACATGGCACGATCCTATACATTTACCTTTTTAAAGTAACCATTGGATGATAGTAAAGCCCAAATTTTCCCTTGCAACTTTTAAGGCTTCATCAAAGGAACAAAAACCTTTAAAGATAGGGTTTCTACACTGTATATATTTAGCTACTGTTTCCCATTTGTTATATATACCCAACTGTGTACCTCTAAATATAACATAATGTGTATATTTAGCTACTGTTCTATAGTTTTATTTGTTTCTTCATTTCTGAATATTGGTATCAGATCATAAACGATTCATAATCTAAAAGGCTGAGACAAGCTCTATGTGAGGTAGCTAGAATTGCTTAAGTCCTATTTTTAGAGAACTCTCTCAGATGAAGATTGGGGATTGTTGATTGCTTTGAGAAAAATATTTAATTAATTGAGTATTATTAATGTGTTTAATGTTATATTATTAATGTGTTTAATGGTATATTAGTTCATTAATACTTTAATCAAGATATAAGAAGATCTTAAGAAAATAGGGAAAAATCTAGAAGGAAGGAAGAAAGGAAAATGGAAGATTTGTCAAAAATAGATTTCAAAGACTTAAAAAATATATTAAATTTAGAATTCGCTGAAAAAGGTGAAACTAAAATAACCGGTAACTTTTATAAGCATATTTGTAGAATAAAGGAAAAACATAATCATATTTTACACACAGATAACGCACATCTTAATAGTTTAACGGATTTAGTTATAAATCTAGGATATAATTTACAAATAGAAGTTATACATAATAGACAATTATTATCTAAAATAAATAAACAAACAGAAGAGATCAATATATTAACAGAAAATTTAGAATATATTAAAGAACAGAATAATCAAATATTAAGAGAATTTAAAAGTAAAAACAAATAAGTATTAAACAATCAAGAAGATTTAGATAAAATAACAGACGCTCTAAATAAACTAAACATAAACGATATAAAAATTGAAAAGAAACAAAAACTTATAAACATTGGTTACCAAGAAAATGAATAAAAGTAGATCTATACAAGAAGCTAGAAAATCCACTAGCAATATAAATGATATAATTAGCTCTGAGTCTTTCATGAATAAAATATTAAGAAAGGGATCAGGATCTAATAGTTCAAAAAGTATACAGCTTGAAGAAGAAATCGATGTAAACAAAAATATAGATTTATATAATAAAAATAAAATAGAAATCTTAAATCCAAAAATATTATATCAAACAGGTGCATTTAATATAAATACCACGTTAATAAGAAGTAGTAGAGAGGAAATCTTAAGAGTAATAGATAAAACAGTTATAATAGAATTATTTTCCCCAGATACTATAAAGAAAATAAAAAATTCGGGAAAAAACATTGTGCATACAGGATTAATAGTAATAGGAATAAAAGCTTTAGGAAGAAAGAATTTAGGAACAAAATTATTAACATTAATATTAGATAAATGCTGGAAAACAGAATTAAAGAAAGCAATAATATCAGGCATGGAAATAGATCTTAGCCAAAACACAGCTTTATTTTATTGTACATCAGGAATATTAAAATATATAAACGATCTTAAAAATTTAAATATAGCTTTACAAACTAAAGGATATGAAAAATATGAAGGAAAGAATATAGTAATAAATATAGGAGTACTAGGAAGAGCTAGTAACAGATCAGGAATGAATTTTAGAGTAAATATAGAAGGAATAGTAAGTACAATAGCATCAAAATCAATACAAATGATAGAACCAATAAAAATAGACCCTGAAAAATTAGCAGGATTAGAATGGAAAATAGAGGATATTAAAGAAGAAGAAGAAGTTGTATTAATACCAAAGAAAAGTTATTTATACGAAGGAATAGATGGAACTCAAAGTTTAAGATTTACAAATTATAAAGAAGAAAATATACATGAAGAAACAAATAGTGAAACTAGTGAAATACAGTTTAATTATATGAATATAGAATATGAGGAATCAGATACAGAAAATCTACCAATATATGATACAGAAAATGAATTAGATGAAGAAGAAATAAACATAGAATTTTTAAAATTTGAACAAGAAGAAATGGATTATAGTTTATTTGAAGAAGAACAAATAGATGAACCAATATTCAGAAATGAAGAAACAAATAAAACTATAGAACAAATAATAAATAGAAAATTTACAGAAGCAAATATACAAGATGAAGTAGATGAAATGATAATATAATGTATGATGGATTTAAAAATGACATACGAAGAAAGTTATAAAAAGTTACAGGAATATTTTAATTTACCCTTGATAGAAAATATAGTAAAAGGAAAAACGATGATTTCAGATTTTTATAAAGAACCAGAAACAACAGAACAAATTTTTATGGAAACAACTTGTGAAAGAAAAAGAGGAAGACCAGAATGGAGTAGAGCAGGATTTGATACAGAAGAAAATGTAGGATGAGAACCATGGGTAAAACCATCGGTTAGTTATTATCAAGAAGATAGTAGTATAGGTAGAGGAAATAGATTACCAATAGGTAACATACATAGTCATAGTATGTTAATACTAGAGTCACAGAAACCACAATTATTGATTGATGAAATCCTAGTCTGGGAACAAAATGTAGTAAGGATGTGGGAAACAAATAAAAGAGACACTATGGATATGTTTTCATATTTAGAAACCACATTAGGTCCAACAGCTTTAGGAATTTGGCAGAGTAAGAAAACACAAGATCCAACTGAAGTAAACAGATTAAAAGCATTAGGAGATAATCCTTATAATTTTACATCACAAATTAGAACTCTTATTATAGGAGTAGATCCAGTAAAAAATAATACATTAATACAAGATACTGCAATTAGAAACCTAGAACAATTAAGCATAGCAAACATGAAATATATAAACGAATTTACAGTTGATTTTACAAGATTATTAGCACAAACAGGACAAGCTATGGAAGATGAATTATGTGATAAATATTTTATAAAATTACCAGGAGATTTAGGAAAAACAATACATGAATTATGGAAACAATATTATGGTCAACAGAAAAACCTAGGAATAGGACCTAGAATAACGTATACATTTAGTATTTTAGAAGAAAAATGTAAAGAAGTAGCATTACAAGAACAATTAAAAAGAAATGCATATGCATTCTGTAAAACGGCAATATATACACCACAAGCATATGGATATTATGATAAAAAGAAGAAAATAAGAAAAAGTAATACGTATAAAAAAGAAAATAGACCATATTATAAAAATAAATACAAATATGTTAATAAACCAAAAACAAGAAAATGTAAATGTTTTATATGTGGAGATGAAAAACATCTGGCAAATAAATGTCCAAATAAAAATAAAAATACAGAAAGAAGTACTCTAGTAGAACAATTAAATGAATATGAGATAGAAATGCTAGAAACCGATAATTCAGAAAATGAATCCGTATACAGTATATATAGTGATGAAGAAAAACCGCTAACAAAAATAACATATACATATATGAATAAATAAGAAGAATGTGAACATGATTGGAATCATCAGAAAGGTAACAATTACCTAAAATGTTTCAACTATGGATATTATCCTAGTATAGAAAAAAGATCACAGTGTAATATATGTTTTAAAGAAATATGTTGCTTATGTATAAAAGAATTATACAATATAGAAAATAATAAGGAAATACAAGAAATGAAAAATGAAAATAAAGAAGGTAACGAATTAGAAAAAAATAGAATTAACAACAAAATTACATAAAATTCAAATACAAGAAATAGAAAATAAAATAGAAAAATGGGAAGAAAAATCAAAAGCTTTAGAAAATAAAATTAACAATATCGAAGACATAGTCTTTAAGAAAAAAGAAGTAGAAATAAATCAAATGTCAATAGAAAATGAAAAAGAAATAACATATATACAAACACAAGGATCAATTAATATGATAAATTTACAATGTAGATTATGGTTAGATACAAATAAATTTATAAACTTAAATACATTAATAGATACAGGAGCAACAAAAAGCTTAATATCATATAGTTTAGCACCAATAGAATATCATAAAAAATTAACATATAAACTCATAACAAGAACAGCAGAAGATAGGTTAATAAATATAACACATTATTTAGAACCTATAGGAATACAATTCTTAGATTTCTCAGGAAATTATAGTATAAAATATGATATACCACAAGTAAATATAAATCCAAAATATATAAAATCACAAGATTTTGTTATTGGATTAAATTTTATATTAGGATTAAATGGAGCAATCACGATAACAAAAAATTTCATAACAATAAGTAAAAATATATACAGTTTTCCAACATCAAGATATACAAAAACTTCGACATTTGCTGAAAAAAGAGGAGAAAAAGGAAATTCAGAATTCTTAAAAACAAATCAAAGAAAAGAAACATTACAAAATGAAACAATAAAATTATTAACAGATTTCTTAAGTAATGAACTAGAAAAAGGACAAGATATAAGGAAAAGTATAAATCACCCTATGATTTTACATATAGAAAAAATAAGATTAATAGGAGAAGATATCAAACAATCAAAGGTTACTTATACTTGTAAATTTAAAATAAAAAACCCATATATAACAATAAGAACAGCAAACATAGAATATAGTCCTTTAGATAAAGAAGAATTCAAAAAACAAATACCAGAAATGATAGAACAAGGATTAATTAGAAAATCAGAAAGTCCACATAGATCAGCAGCATTCATAGTAAGAAACCATGGAGAAATAAAAAGAGGAAAAGCTAGAATAGTATATAATTATAAAAGATTAAATGATAATACAGAAGATGATGGTTATAATATACCCAATAAAGATAATTTACTACAATTAATACAAAAGAAAAAGATATTTTCAAAATTTGATTTAAAATCAGGATATAATCAATTAAAATTAGAAGACTTTAAAAAATGGACAGCTTTTACATGTTCAGAAGGACAATTTGAATGGAATGTTCTTAGTTTTGGATTAAAGAATGCTCCTTCAATATTTCAAAGATTTATGGATAACATCTTCTTAAAATATGATTTTTGTTTAGTATACATTGATGATATTTTAGTGGCAAGTGAAACTATACAGGAACATGAGAAACATCTACAACAGGTATTCGAGGAAATAAAAAGAAATGGTATAGTCATATCAAAAAGAAAAATGGAATTATTCAAAAAGAAAATTTCTTTTTTAGGGTTAGAAATTGGAAATGGAAAAATAGAATTACAATCACATATTTCTACAAAGATTTTAAATTTTCCAGAAAAATTTGAAAATTTGAAACAAATACAAGCTTTTTTAGGACTAGTAAATTATGCAAGAAAATTTATACCCAATTTATCAAAATTAGTAGGACCTTTATATAGTAAAACTACAAAGAATGGTCAAAGATTTTTTAATAAGGAAGATATGAAAATAATAACACAAATTAAAGAAAAAATAAAGGAAATAAAACCTTTAGAATTACCATTAGTAACAGATTATATTATAATAGAAACAGACGGATGCAAAGATGGATGGGGAGCAGTATTGCTTAGTAAACTTAATAAATATAGTTCTAAAGCAGAAGAAAAAGTTTGTGCTTATACCAGTGGAAATTTCAAATCAAAAAATAACTGGACAAGCATAGATTTTGAAATACAGGCTTTAATAAATTCTTTAGAAAAATTTAAAATATTTTTACAAAAAGAATTTACAGTTAGAACAGATTGTGAAGCAATAGTAAAATTTATAAAAAATGATCAAAGTAAAAAGGTAAATAGAACCCGATAGGTAAATTTACAAAATATAATACAAGGACAAGGATATACAATAAATTTTGAACATATTAAAGGAAAACATAATGGGATAGCAGATATGTTATCTAGAAATATAAATAAACTTTTTTGTATAGATGGACAGGAAAGCTAAAGGAAAAGGCAAACTTATACAGGCAAGAAGAAGTCTTTCTCCAATGGAGATTTCTTCCGATGAAGAAAGAAAATCAACAAGTTCAACAAGCTACAGAAAATTACCTACATCCATAATTGGATCAAGTATACAGATACCTCGTTCTATATTTGGTGGACAAAATACACAGATAAGACTCACAGTGTCTACACAGTCTTACAAACCAGTTACACCAAATACATATAAAAATCCCCCCGTATCAAGTTATCCAAAATTACAGCATATGCATACACAGAATGAGAATATATTTCCAACAGTTATACAGAATTATACTATAACTTTTGGAAATTATGTTTTACAAAGATGTGATGAGCAGCATAAAAAATTCCGACCAAAGGAAACTATAAAGCTCACAGAAAAACAACAGTGTCTGTTAGATAATTTATGGCATATACAGACAGTTACACAAGCCTCCAAGTTTAAAATACAGATATTAAATGCTCTCAGAAATCCTTTCTTTTTATATATATATTCAAGATATAATATGAAGGGTATAGGAAAGTTTTACTGGAAGTTGGATGAGAAAATGGAAGAATATGGGTTTAGTGTGCCATATGATTTGAAGATTTCAGAGATTTTATTTTCTTCGATGATCTTTCAAACAAATGAAATAACGCCTTATATAGGCTTACAAAAGTATTCTAATCATTTACAATCAACGATCTAGATCTATTTTCTAAAAAGAACGGTAAAGATTAAAAAGTACAAACGCATTATTTTCAAAAAGAAAAAGTAAAAGATAAAGCTGGCTGCCATTTGTCTGTGAAACGCGCTGTCTTCTCTTTGTCTTTATTTGTGTAAACGTCACTTATGACGATTCCTTCTAGAAATCTCTATGTGTATCTGGAATACTGTCTACTGAATATGATGATCCTGGACGACTGTTATCATCTTCTTTGTTAATAATATGTTCTAACTCCAGGTCTTCTCCTTCTCCAACGAATGGTAGAAGCATCTTCCAGTTTTCATGTGAAAAAATTTGTATATAATGCCTTCCTCCAATTAAAACATAATTTTGCCATCTAAAACTTTCCGGCAATTTTGGAGTTTGTTGATTTCTTCTGTAGAATTCTGAGAATTTTTGTTTATTACAGGGATCTTCATCTTCTTTTGACATATCACTAACCCATGGAAGATTCCCAAAATCAATGTCTCCGGTTACTGCTAGATCTTGTAAATAACTGTGTAAATATATTCTATGGGATACAAAGATCCTTTTTCTAGCAGGTCTATAGGAATTTTCATTTAAGAATGGGAAAGAAGAGAAGAATTTACAACCAATTATGGGATCTCTTGAATGTGTTGATATATTCCCAATAGTTACTGTAAATTTTTCTCCAAATCTTTCTAGTAAATCTTCTGTCTTTCTGTTTAATCTAATTTCTAGATAATCAATCATACCATAATGGTAAAATTCAATTATCTCATCATTTGTTAGTGTTGTTGGGTAGAAGATTTGTAATAAAAGTTACCCAGTTGTTTTTCCTTCATCATCTATTCTTTCGATGGCTTTGACTCCTGTAATATCTCTATCGTGTGAAAAAGCAATTTCTAGAATTTTTTGTTGTAATTTATGCAAAATAAGTGGAAATTCTGCACAAATTTTTTGTGAAATAATTGCTTCAAATTCTGGAAATCTTTCTGTCAGAGGTTTCATAGTTGTTTTCCAAGGTGTATCTATCATTCTATATCTGAAAACATCAAAACTCCTAGAATACCATTCAGAATTCCTGGAGGATTCTAGGTTTTTCTCAAATCTGTTTATAATCTGTGTTTCTTTTGCTTCTAATATTTTAAGTTGTTGTTTTAACAACTTATTTTCTATAACTGATTGTTGTTTTAACAATTTATTTTCTATAACCATGTGTAGGTTCTGTGTCTCTTTCTTACTCAATATGAGTTCATCCTGTAGTTTAACAATCTCTTCTTGTTGCTGCTTTATAAGTTGTTCTGGATTGGTCTTAACCTTTTCCGAGAACGTTTGTATCTGTTCAGGCTCTATATAGAATGTTAAGCCCAAATTTTCCGTTGCAACTTTTAAGGCTTCATCAAAGGAACAAAAACCTTTAAAGATAGGGTTTCTACACTGTATATATTTAGCTACTGTTTCCCATTTGTTATATACACCCAACTGTGTACCTCTAAATATAACATAATGTGTATATTTAGGTTTGTGTATTTTTTCAGGATTTAATATATATATATATATATATATATATATATATATATATCACTTGACCATCTAGATTAGCTAGCTCAACTAATTCAAGCCCAACGAGCTGAACTGATCAACCAAAAGACCACTTGTATGCGAATCCCACATGTATTCCTACACAATAAATTGAGAATATTAACTAGAATAAACCAATAAAATAAATAAATATAAACAACTTAACACAAAATTTTGTAGATTATAACATTGAACAATTATGGCATGTTATTATTTTTAACACCCCTACTCAATTTGATAATCCAAATGCATCAAACCTTTTTAACACATCTATTAAATTCTCATCAGTTTGAGGTAATAGAACTTTTTGAACCTTCGACACGTTCTTCAAGCTTCAATACTCCAATAATGCTAAGGAAATGGCTAGAGTAGTGTTTGAGAAGCTTGGATGGTGTTCTTGTAGACGTTTGGTCAAGAGACTTCATAGAAAATTCGGGTAACTTAGTAAAGGAAAAAGGGTGGTATTAACAGATTTGGTGGACCTTTGCAATCATCGCGTACCGCGTTTGAGGATGGATTCTAGGCATACTGCGGCGAACAAAATAGTTGACCCGAATTCTAGGTTCATCGCGCATTGCCAAGTGAGTACTAACCGTCTTCGCGTACCGCTACGAGTTTCGGCGGAGTTCAAAATGCCCTGCTAGGCTCGTCGCGTAACGTGACGTGTTTCTTCGAGTGGGGTGGCTTACCATGATGGGTCCGGTTCTCAGAATTTTGATTTCATGTGTTCAGTTCATATTGTTTTCGTTAAGTGTTTATCATGTTGTTTTTGCTGAGTGTTCGTTTGTATTAACTCGTAGTCATATACATGCATATTCGTTTATTTGAATTATTGATTTGTTAGTTCACCAACTTTCGTGTAACAAGACTCGTGTGTGATTCGGTAATATCTCGAATTATTAATTCGTAATTGTTTGTGCTCGACTTTATAAAGTGTTTGAAACACTTGATTAATCCTAATCAATGTGTAATGTACGATCGATAATTCCCTGAATTACCGATTCGTAAATGTTTGTGCTCGACTTGTGAAATGTATAACACGCTTAATTAATCCTAACTAAGCGCATTGCAAGAAACATGAATATGTTTAAAGAGTTTGCGAGCATTGCAATTTACCTGAAATTGCCGAGTGTCACAGTTTAATTTATTCAAAATTTAACATAGCACCATGAGCTAATGAACAATCAAACTCGTGCCTCAACGTATTCTGCTGTTGGTTGGGGTGTGACAGGAATTTCTCGAAAAAAGGAAACCAGAAATAGAAAGTTCATGAATTCTTGTAGTTCTCGAATGGCCAAAATTCACAAAAACTTAAACAAATTTTTGCTAACTTTTGCACTTTATGTGATTCTCAATCCATAGATAAGAACTAGAGTCGAAAACTTTATGCAAAAAATTGTGATCATGATGCCGAAAAGAACTCTAAAGCTCTGTAGGTCCCTAGCAAGCAGTAAATCAACTTGAACAGCTACAAATAATCAGCAAACGTCTTATACAAAGTGCGGAAACTAGAATAGAAGATGTAAACAAAATTTTGCGTTTATAAAGTCGAGAACTTTTACAAGGTATGTTCAATATGTCTAGAACAAAATACCTTGGGATCTGAACCATTACATGTACAAAATACGACTATTTATACTAGCATAAGAGTTCTCTAACTCTAAAGTACTCAAAGTGTTAAGTTCTCAGCCGAGTACTTTTATAGGCGAACACTTTCTTAGTTTTGTTGATGTTGTCAGACTTTGTCTTGTCTTGGTGTTACAACACCTAAGTAAGTTGTTTGGTACCTGTGTAAGTTGTATTACACCAGTGTAGGGTGTAATCTTACACCAATGTAATGCTACCTTATACTGATGTAAGATCTTAAATGAGAAATAATTTGCACAAGCAAATATAAGAACACAATCTTATAAATGAAAACTAAAGATCATGAAAAGAAACAAAAGATCCGGGTTGACCCTGACAGGGTTTCCAGGTTAATGCAATTATGTTGGTTAACATTGTATCCTTACCCTATAATTATACACATAATACATATACAATACTGTGACACCTGTCTCCCGGGACCATCACTAAATCAGAATTATAACAGAACACATGGTATAACAGAGATAAACAACTGAACTTTTATTAATATAACCGAAGTTCCAATACAAGATGCCAGCATGATATAATTTACATCATTATACATATGCCAAAATTTCCATCAGCTTGCTATTCTTTCCATCACACCTTGCCCTTGTCATGGCTACATGAAGCCTTATGTTTCCATGATATACATACTCAAAGGGATAAGTTTTCACTGGTGAGTTCTAAGTTTTAATCTTACAAAAATTAAGATAACCCAACTAGGAAAAGATTTACATGACATGTTTTAACTAACAATAAAGGGAATTCATAATCATAATACAGGAAAACTTTGTGTAGAAAATTTTCAAACCTATAACCGGGTTACCAGAACCCAAAACAATGAGGTTACCAAAAGCAAAATACCAATCCGCCAAGTCCACGATATGGTTACCACCTGCCAAGTCCACAGTGTGGTAGTCCTTATATTGCATCTATAGTAATATCAAGCCACTATCTAGGGTCACGTTCACCCTCTACAGGCACGGTCGTCACCAGCCGAATACAGTCAATTGATCAATTAACCCCTTATACAAACACATATGCTAGGGTTGTTTCCGACCAGAAACAGGCAACAATGACAGGCATGACGCTTGTTTTTACATATATAGCAAGGACACCGTCGACCACGGTTGACACATTTGTCAAAAACACAATTTTTACTCAACCTGCACAACCACTGTTTTATAAAACATTTTTTCCTGCTTAAACCAGCACCGAAGAGCTCAAAACGTTTTCAAAACCTGTTTTAGGACCTCTGTCCAAATCACCGTCGTAAAACTTTTTTAAATCATCCAACTAGTCTCAACTAGTGGCACACAACTAGAATACGTTTCAAAACATTTTCCACATGCCCATAAACTCATCACTTTTATGTATCTTTGAAAATCATTCGACTCGTACTATCTCAATACAACATCTCAAAACCATGTTTAGACCAAAAAACATTTGACATGTTCAACCCCACGGTAAACAATTATTGTTTTACAAACGCTCAATTATACAAACACAGGGTCTCAAACATAGTTTAAATATAACATCGTCAAATACAAATAATTAACAGTATGCATATTAGCCCAAAACATTTTAAAACATAAAATGGGCAACATAAAACTCACCTGATTGATCCCGCATGGTAAACTTAATCTCACACGTTGATCTCACGTTTCCCCAAGGAATCCTAACAACATGGATATCCTAGCAAGATCATAACAATATTCACATATCCCATAAACCGTAATTCGGGTTTCTAAACGGACAACACAACGGATATGATAAGATATCTCCAATACGAGTTTTGAACTCGTTACTTTAATCCGGGGTGTTCTTAGTATCACACAGGCATAACCACATCATATCAAAGGCTTTATTTAGTCAATACAACCCCATACATACACATGAAGACAACCTTAACATTTAAAATATAAGCATAAGCTTACCTCGTTATATCTGGACAACAACTTGTTTAACCGACTGGCTAGTCCCGATCACCCGTCACGTGCTTCCACAGACTCAAGCGACCTCAAAGGAGGTTTATGGGGGCATTTATGATTATTGTTTAAAACTCGTTTTTTCATAACTTTCATTTGGAGCATTGTTTGCGAATTTCGCTTTCCCTCACTATGATCATTATTTTGTTGTCTTGATAATGTGATATTATTAATCCATACACCACTTACTAGTGTCATGTGATCACCCTTTATAGAAAAGTAGCCACATAGCAACTTTATTATGTCATTATCAAAATACTCTTCCTAGGAAAATTGAAATACTTTATTATATATTAATTTATTAAAATATTATCAAAACCGGTTGTTACCAATATACCACCCTTACATTAGGTTTCGTCCTCAAAACCTGTTATATCAAAAACAAATGGGGATAGAATTTATGCATTTCTTCCTCATTTTCCTAGGTAGCATCAGACTCCTTTCGATGCTTCCATTGGACGTTTACAACCGTGACATTTTTATCTCGTAACCTCTTCTCATCATAATCAAGAATAGCTAACTGGATGCTCCACATAATTAAGCTTATTATCGATCTCAATTTCATCATATGGTATGTGCGACGCTTCATCCGTTAAACACGTTCGTAAATATGAGACATGGAATGTCGGGTGAATCTTACTTGATTCATTTGGCAATTCCAGTATATAAGCAACCTCACCTACGCGGGATACAATTTTGAAAGGTCCAATGTACCTTGGACTTAATTTTCCGCGCTTCCAAAAACGAATAAGGCCTTTCCATGAAGATACCTTTAGTAATACCATATCTCCGACTTGAAATTCTATCGGCCTCCTCCTCTTATCAGCATGCGACTTTTGTCGGTCTTGTGCCGCTTTCATTCTTGATTTAATCTGTTAAAGTTTTTCAGTTGTAGCTCTAACCACTTCCAAGTTTCCCAATTCTTTCTGACCTACTTCACCCCAGCATATTGATGTACAACATTTTCTCCATATAACATTTCAAATTGTGCCATATCAATCGATGAATGGTAACTATTGTTGTAGGAGAATTCTGCAAGAGGTAAATGCTTATTCCAATTACCTTCATAATCTACAGCACATGTTTGAAGCATATCTTCAAGAGTTTGAATGATCCTTTCACTTTGACCATCTGTTTGTGGATGATATGCCGTCCTAATTAGTAGCTTAGATCCCATAGCATCATGGAACATTTTTGTAACATCTGTACATTTAGTCATGGTAGTCGTAAATAGTGTTAGAACAAAATGTATTTATGTCCAATCAGTCAATGTGATTCATATGTTCATGATTGTGTTTGTGTGTGATAGGATCTTAATTAAATAGGAACAAGTATGTATTATTTATTTATAGTCGATTTCGCTAGGCAAGAACAGTATCGTATTATATCGAAACAGTGGTGGGACGGCGTCAGATAAGGCAGGTAGCTGGACTCTGGGGTATGCCCTATACATATACTGCGTTCGGTGTAATGGGATAGTGTTAGTGCGTAGTGTTATGACGAATAGTATGACAAACAAACTAATAAAACAAAATCGTAATGCGTAATCGAGACTGAGTATAGTTATGGGTGACGATCCGTAATGATACGAATGTTGAACTTATAATTACGAGTAAACGACAATAAATAAATAAAATGATCGAAAAACATACGCGATTGCGGGTATACACGTAATTGTGTTAGTTTAACGGTCTGACAACGAACGAAACATAAAAAATAAGTAAAATAAATTATTTTACATTTTTACAATTTTGAAACTCATCAAAATGATGAGAATAATAACTATTTTATGTAAAACGCGTAAAATGCGCGTTACGTTCCGAAAACGCGAACCGAGCAACCGGAACGAACCCGAATACCACTCGTACTATAAAAGCCTTGAAGAAGGCTTTTCCCCTCATTTATGGCAGCCAAACCCTCTCTCTCTCTAAGATTTTCGTGAACCCTCTCTCTCTCTAGAATTTCAACCTTCCAAGCCTCATAACTCGCTCGTTACTCAACGAAAATGGATGATTCTTGAACCTACACGAAGCTCTCGACATTCCCTACACAGAAGTACAAAGGATCTGAAGTTTTAGCCGACCAAAAACGAGGTACGAAGCCATGAATATTCTGAAAAATAGGGTTTTTGTATGTGTTTGTCTAAACCAAAGTTCTAGCCAGTGCTAAGCCATTGTAGTCGAACTAACAACACTTCGGGGAGGTGTCTACGTGTATTCATAGCATGGGAACGGTTGGATTAAAGGACCGAGGTTGATTGGAAGTGATGATGACAGGTTCGTGGGATGATGCTCGATTCCAGCAGCTCATAGCCGAACATGTGGTTCATGGCCGAACCCTACAGGGCTGAACCTTCATGCATCAAGTCACGAACCCAACCCGGCGAACCTCACCTGTCCACCGAACCTGTGTAGAAGCACTCCCGAACCCTTCCTGCCTGATGCACGAACCCTAGGTAATTGTCACGAACCTAGCATGAAGGCGAAGCTTCAGGCGAACCTATAACCTTCAGGCGAACCATTGGTCTTCAGCGAACCCTGCCCATGCTCCCGAACCTTAGGCATAGAACCTTTCTTCCTTAACAGGCGAACCTCATGGGGACGAACCTCCATCAGTTTGAAACGAACCTGTGAATTTCATGGAGGCCGAAGCTATGGGAACATCTTGGCTGAACCTTCGTGAGACCCGAACCCTGGCCGAGGTTCGCTGGTATGGGCGGCTAACCATCACACCGAAGGAATTAAGCCGCATGTGCCACCTTGATTCCATTCGGCCCACACCACACCACATCACAGGCCCAATAGCACCCCTTTTGGCCCGTAACATTGTTGTCTTGGCCCAACAAACCCCTTAACCGGCCCAATAACAACCGCATTGGCCCATGTCTAACCTAAGAGGCCCATGGCCTTTGTTTAAGCCCATCATGGTTTCATAGGCCCAATGTTTGGCCCACAAATTGAAGTAGTTGTGAATTGATCTTATTCGGGTTAAGTTTATAACTTAACATGATTAATAGATCAAGTCATAATCCCAGAGACTTAAAACAATTGGAACATCTCTTCAAAATACATGTTAAACAAGAGTTATCATAATCATAAACGCATGTTACTTTGATGTATACAAGTTGTGCATAAAAGAACATGACATATTCTTTTCACGAATCAATTATCAATCAAGTGACTCAATCATGATTTTCAAATTCACACAACATTCCTAAACATGAGAACAAGTTATTCAAGAGTTAATCAAGATCATGATAAAACAATTCAATCAATAAGTCAAAGTCTATACAATCATAAATCTTATATCTTATGTATGATTACAATGATATAGGAACTAGTTAGAAGTCTTGTTTGATACTTGCTACTTGTTATAGTTCAGAGTCTACTGCAGACAGGTGAGAACATTAGCCCCTCTTTTACTGTTTTACAACTGTTTTGGGGTGGAACACGTGATCAAATACTCTTATTACAATCATAGTTCATCATACCGAAGTTATGTTACTTTACAAACATTACAGGTTCATTGTACAAATCCAACGGATTCATCAACTGTTTTAAAGGATTTATCAATTTTCTTAAAGGATTTCATCAACTGTTAAACTTTTTCTACTAAAAAGGTTTTATAAAGGTTCTCTAAACTGTTTTATATCAGCTTTACACTAATGGTTTTATGAATGCTAAACACTTTTAAATAATGAGATTTATAAACTCTTTTACTAAAATCTTGTGTTTTCGATAAAACGATAGTTATAAACCTTGTTATTATACAAGGACACTATTCACTATATTAAATCAAAGGTCTCAAAACAAGGTTTCAAATCAATAGTTTTCATGGTGGGATTCAAACAAAGGATTTCAATTCATGGTATTCAAACAAGGTATCCAATCATTGGTATTCATGGTATTCACGTAAAGTTTTCAAATCATGGTAATCAAATAAGGCATTCAATCAAAGGGTTTCAATTCAAGTTTTCAAAAGCATGGTGTTCATCGTTGTGAACAAACTTATACACACATCAAGTTACATATTCATTTAGCGTTAGTACTGGGTGATCACAACAAGGGAAAGCGGACACATTGGGACATACCAAAGCTGGAGTTAGCTTTTAAATTTGTTTTAGAAGCTAACTGCAGAATTGGTTACATTATGGTAATATGGAATTGCTGCTAATTAAGTTTACCAGCATACGTCATATTGACCGGGTTACGTCAACACGGAGTTGTCTTCTGAGTAAACTCGTTAGTACAGCTCGTGTTGATGCGTTTTGCTGACTTATTTTCTGACTCCAAACGTAGTTTGGGACCTGATTATTTGTTGGTTTCTAGCAAACAGTCTGATGACTGTTTGGACATGTTTTACAGACTTGATGTTAGTTTGGGTTGCAACCATCCATGTATTTTCATTCACTGCTTTAAACATATGCCTTACATTGCAGATTCATATTTACAAATGTTAAACATATTGTTCTCACCAACTACTTTTGTAGTTGACAGTTACTTTTCACGTGTTTCAGGTAATCAGGTTTAAGGCATTCTAAAGGACAACTAAGGAGACCATTTAAGATAGAACAAGATGAAGAAACATGCCAGGATGGATTAGAAAAACATTAAAATCCTGATTGTTTAATTGTCTTGTTTGAAGTCTTATTTTGTAAACTATATTTTGGGGCTGTAGTTGTCATTCTTTTGGTAGATAGTTTGAATGTCTGTAACTAAACAATGGTCTAAACATTATGAAATCTAGTAATACATTGTGGTTGTTCTTATTCAATACTTGTGCATGATTCAACCATATCGTCACCGCGCCGTGGATTCCGCACGTGGCGCAGGGGGTGTGACAGGTTGGTATCAGAGCCAGGATGTAGAGAACTAGGAAAAACCCAATAATTAACGACCTAGACTATAACCTAAGCTACCCAATAGGACTAAGTGCTATAGGCTTGAGGATACTTAGGATCTAAGTAAACTTAAGTAAGCATTAAGTCTACATTAAGCTTGAAAGATCTTAGGGATACTTTCTAATATTAGATATCGAGTTAAGGAGTTTGAATCGGAATTCTATAACTTTAGAAACCGAACTAAATTCCTCCACACATATTCATTAAAGGATTTCAGAGGCAAGGATCTGTATTCTTAGTATCCTTGATCTGAAATTCTCAATCAGAGTTCATTAAAGGATTTCAGAGGCAAGGATCTGTATTCTTAGTATCCTTGATCTGAAATTCTCAATCAGAGTTCATTAAAGGATTTCAGAGGCAAGGATCTGTATGCTTAGTATCCTTGATCTGAAATTCTCAATCAGAGTTCATTAAAGGATTTCAGAGGAAAGGATCTGTATTCTTAGTATCCTTGATCTGAAATTCTCAATCAGAATTCATTACAGAATTTTAGAGGCAAAGATCTATATTCTTAGTATCTTTGATCTGAAATTCTAATCATGTTATCATCATCATGTATTCATTTCATTAGGACTTCATAACTTAGAATCTGTGTAACATCATTCTTTAGTTGAAGTTCACACAAGGAGATCATTATGCTCAATACTGTAAGTATTGGGAACCTAGGTTAATTAACCTAGGACACATATACAAAAACCTAATGTCTTGATTTCAAGTAAATCAAGAAACACGGTTTACACAATCATAATCATATTCATAGTTCAAGATACAATCATGAATCAATCATAATCAATCAAGAGTTGGGATCCTAGCTTCAAATACAAATGGCGGCCAAGCTCTGGCATACTGAAGTGGTGGTGGGATGTCGGCCGGGCGGGCAGTTTGCTTGACCCTACGTATGCCCTATATATAAACTATCTTCAGTATGGCAGGGGGGATTCGTCATTCGTATTTGAAGTAAAGATCTGGGAGCAACTGGAATCATTGAACATTAGTCAAACAAATGAGATACAATCATTTGAGATACAACCATTGTGTGAATCAATCAAAGATGAATCAATCAAGTGTGTGAATTAATCAAGTTGTGAACAATCTTTAAATGTAAACCTTAAGTGAAATTCTTAAGTGATTACATGCTTAGTACTTACTAACATAGGTTAACGGGAAAAATGTAGAGCACACATATGATTTAGTTCTACATGTTAACAATTGTTAGTAGGTGCACACATAATTCAATCATAAATCAATCATAGATTCAATCATAGTTCAATTGATCAAAGATCATGGGATGCTTAATCAATGGAACATACTTGGAAATCAATACAATCGTATTGCCAAATGCTAGCAAGGGCATGATCGTGGTGTATCGAAGCGGTGGTGGGGTGGCGACTGGGCTGGCAGTTTGCTTGACCCTTTTGTATGCCCTATATATAAGCTATCTTCGGTATATCAGGAAATTGTCAGTGTGTAGGTTTGGTGGAGTGAAATCATGAGACATGGAACATATTCACATGAGAAGTATGCTAATAAGTTAATTGCTTATGCATGTACCTGCTCATATTACAATTGAATGATAATATTAGTAGTATGGACATATTACTAACTTTATTATGTAAATTCAATTGTATTTTTCCTCATTACTGAACCACTTGTGGCTTCTATTCGTAGAATGCCTACCCGACGTGACCCTAACGGAGGGGGTTAAACAAGTGGCAATGATGATGAGATCAACAAAATCTTCGGGGAAGTACCAGTGATTCAGCACGCAACTCAAATGGCAACAACGCCGGAACTGCTACCTTCACTTATAAGCAGTTCAATGATGCTAAGCCTCCTAAGTACTCTAGTACTGAGGGAGCCACCGGTCTACTACAATGGCTGGAGAGCATCGAAGATATCCTAGACTTCACAGGATGTCATGAGAATTTGAAGGTCAAGATGGCCTCAAGCGCTTTTCACAAAGGCGCACTCACCTGGTGGAATTTTGAGAAGAACACTAGAGGACGAGAAGTTGCTTTGGCCTTACCATGGGAGGATTTCAAGAAGGTATTGGTGGAACAGTTTTGTCCACGACATGAGCTGAAGAAACTCGAGGTTGAGATGTGGAATTTGGTTCAAGACAGTGGCGAAAGCGCCAAATATACAACTCGTTTCCATGAGTTATGTATTTTGGTGCCACATCTGGTTACTCCTCTATCCCGCATGATAGAGATGTACATTGAAGGATTACCCCTAGTCATCAGGGGAACAGTTATGGGGAGCAACCCCACTACCCTGGAAGCGGCAATTCATCTTGGCGCTACCCTTACTGAAGAATATGTCAAGGCGGGTGTGCTCACTCGAAAGGGGTACAAAAGAGCACAGATGGAAGAAGGCAAGAAGCCTGAGCAACATCACCATAAGAAGAAGAAGCAAAAGACAATCAAGAATTTTGCAACCATGACTGTAGCTACACCTACTCAAGCCACTCCCATTACTGCTATTCCACAACCTGCGACGGCCAGAAAACCCTATACTGGCCTGTTTCCAATTTGCACCAAATGCCAATACCATCACCTACCCACTATTCCATGCAGGAAATGTCTCAAGTGTGGACGGATGGGACACTTGGCTGCAACATGTAGATCTGCTCATCTAGCTGCTGCTATAACTACCACCGCTAATCCTGCTACTACTGGTGGAAGGGTATGTTACAACTGTGGAGCAGAGGGACACTTCAGGAACCAATGTCCCCGTCTCATCAACACAACTGCTACTGCTCGTGCCTTTGTTATCGGAGCTACCGAAGCACGCGAGGAGCCGGCAGTCGTCACGGGTACATTCCTCATTAATGGTCATTACGTTTCTATCATATTTGATACTGGTGCTGATAAAAGTTTTGTCTCTGCTCATACTGCTTCTTTGTTTAACATACAACCATCTATACTTACTGCTCCCTACACCGTAGAAGTAGCTGATGGTAAGACCATACTTGTAGATACTATAATACATGGTTGTGAATTAAGATTAAACGACCATCTTTTCCTTATCGATCTCCTTCCTATGACAATCGGAAGCTTCGAAGTCGTAGTAGGAATGGATTGGTTATCCAAAAACAATGCCGAAATTGTATGTTCGGAGAAACTTATTCGAATTCCTCTACCGTCCGGAGAAATGATGCAAGTCTACGGCGAGAAACCCTGCCAAGGATTGAAGATTGTGTCGTGCATCAAGGGTAGGAAGTACCTGAAGAAGAAATACTTTGCGTTCCTGGCTCACGTAGTAGAGAAAAAACCTGAGAAGAAAGCAGTTGGAGACGTTCCGGTCATCAGAGATTATCCGGACGTATTTCCAGAAGACTTGCCTGGGCTACCACCGATCAGGCAAGTGGAGTTTAGAATCGATCTCGTCCCTGGAGCAAACCCAGTGGCGAAGTCACCATATCGATTAGCACCGTCTGAGATGCAAGAACTGTCTAGTCAACTCCAAGAACTTCTAGACAAAGGTTTCATAAGACCGAGTTTCTCTCCTTGGGGAGCTCCGGTTCTCTTTGTCAAGAAGAAAGATGGTTCATTTCGTATGTGCATCGATTATCGTGAGCTAAACAAGTTGACAATCAAGAATAGATATCCTCTGCCTAGGATCGATAATCTGTTTGATCAATTACAAGGAGCAACTTGCTTCTCTAAGATTGACTTACGGTCCGGGTATCATCAATTACGAGTAAATGATGAGGATATACCAAAGACTGCATTTAGGACTCGATATGGACACTATGAGTTTGTGGTTATGCCATTTGGGCTGACCAATGCACCTGCAGTGTTCATGGACTTGATGAATCGAGTCTGCAGGCCTTACTTAGATCAGTTTGTTATCGTCTTTTTTGACGATATACTGATCTATTCAAAGACGGAACAAGAGCATGAGGATCATTTGAAGAAAGTCTTAGAATTACTGAGAGGGGAACAACTTTATGCTAAATTCTCAAAATGTGAATTTTGGCTAAAAGAGGTTCACTTCTTAGGACATGTCATAAACAAAGATGGGATACATGTAGATCCAGCAAAGATTGAGGCGATTAAGAACTGGACTATCCCATCTACTCCAACAGAGATTCGTTCATTTCTGGGTTTGGCAGGCTATTACAGAAGATTCATCGCAAACTTTTCAAAGATAGCCTTGCCACTTACCACTTTGACCCAGAAAATTCAAGCGTTTATATGGGGACAGAAACAAGAAGATGCATTCCAACTTCTTAAACAGAAGTTATGCAACTCCCCTATCCTTAGTCTTCCAAAAGGCAGTGACGATTTCATTGTCTACTGCGATGCTTCAAACCTTGGACTCGGTTGTGTACTTATGCAACGGGACAAGGTGATTGCATATGCTTCAAGACAGCTTAAGGTTCACGAGAAGAATTATACTACTCATGACCTTGAGTTAGGGGCTGTGGTCTTTGCATTGAAGATTTGGAGACACTACCTTTATGGGACTAAATGTGTCATCTATACAGACCACAAGAGCCTGCAACATATCCTTAATCAGAAAGAACTCAACATGAGACAACGGCGTTGGGTTGAGCTTCTAACTGATTATGACTGTGAGATTCGTTACCACCCGGATGAAGCCAATGTGGTGGTGGATGCTATTAGTCGCAAGGAACCAGTCAAACCAATTCGTGTAAGAGCCATCGAGATCAACATGTGACAACCGGAAAATTTTTGCTTCTCAAACACTTCTGCTTCTCAAACACTACCAACAACAACCAAATTTCGGGACGAAATTTCTTTCAACAAGGGGATGATGTGACACCCGGCAATTTCAGGTAAATTTCAACTCTTACTTTCTTTACATTTCACATTCATACTTGTTGCATTTCATTTAATTATGTTAATTAGATGAGCGAACACAAACAACTACGAAACGATAGTTTGAGGAACTGTCGAATCGTACATTGCACATTGGTTTTGTAAACCAAGTGTGGCAAACACAACACTAACACAAGACAATAATTCGAGGAGTTATTGAATTGTGCATTACACGTTGATTAGGATTAATCAAGCGTGCAAACACTTCGTAAGACACGAACACAAACCACCGAAGATAATTCGAGAAATTATCGAAACACACACACGAATCTCACGAATGTTGGTGTTCAAACTTATGTATTATTACGTGATTAAATGCTTAAACATGCATTAGATGTTTAGAATAAACGTTAGGAATCGAGTACGAGCGAAATCGTATCAACGAAATCGAAAAACAAGGAAATGGACCTATCGCGGTACGCGACGGTCCCTCGGCGAAAGGCTTCACGGTACGCGAAGAAAACCGGGAGTTGAGACTCCCGAATCCCATCGCGGTACGCGATAAAATATTTTGATCGGCCTTCGCGGTACGCGATGGCCATGCAGATCGAAAATTTTATAAAAACTCACCCCTTTCATTTCTGTCGAACTCTTACATTCTTTCTCCGAACTCCCACTCATTTTTGCGACTAAAACCCACTTGAAATCAATCTTCAACCTCTGTTAACACCATTAGAAGCCATTTCTTGGTGATTTGGAGCTATAGGAACATCAAGGAAGATCGAGGAGCTCTCAATCGACGAGGAAATCGAATCCAGCCATCGTAGTAGCTCCATACCTTCTGTTTAACTCGAAATCAGTCGTCTAAGAGCTCCTAAGGTAGTTTCTTATGATTTCTTATGGTTAGATCGTACATGCGATGGGTAAAAACCCACATGCAACTCCGTTTAGTTATTGTGCTTGAATGTGTTGGTGATTCGTAGTTTAGATGTCATGGATTTACTGATTTTAGTGTTTAGTAATGTTAGAATTGAGTTTTAGTTAAGTTAGGTTTGATTTGATGATGTTTTGGTGCACTTGCCATAAAAGGAAACTTTTATGTTGCAAGTCTTGGATTTGTAATGATCTAGACATGTTAGACATGTCTAGATGTTGTTAAATGTATATTTGAGTGTTTAGAAACACATTGGGATGTTTGATTTTGTCAAAAACATGGTTTTATAGAAACTTACTAAAAATGGAAACTTTATAAAAATCAAAAGAGGACTTTTGATGTTTTAAAACATTTTGATGAACTTTGAGCATTGGAATATGCTTAGAAATGATTTTTAACATATTTAGAAACTTCGTTTTGTGAAAACGAGCTTTTAAACGAATACTTTCCAAATAAGGAAACTCTATTTGGGTAAAACGGCATAAACGTTGATTTATGCGCAAACGACATGTTTTAATAGTTTAAACGTGTTTTATAAACATATTGGAAGTTATTAGTTTTATGAAAAGGGATTTCATAACCACACTTTCCTAAATTGGAAACTTTCTAAAAATGGTAACTTATGAGATTAGAGTCATAGGATGCGTTTTGGTGTCTTATGTGCATCAAGGCACATAAACACAACAATCGTGTCACCAACGATTCGTCGAGTCTCACTAGTCAACACACACACACACACTCGGTTGAGCACACCGACACTTGGAGTTGTATGGACTACAACGCACCTCAGAACACATACTTACACCTATATGATTATAGGAGCTTACTAGCAGGACTGCTAGCCTTCGCAGTCGCGAACACCACCTAAGACCGGAACTACTTCATCAGGTGAGTTCACGGCCCCTTTTTACTTTTTCTACCTTTGGGGGAGAAAACATTGCATGATAAACTGTTTTTGGAAAACAACTCATTTTATTTACGTATGGACATGCTTTATCATTATATGTATATGTGTGGGCCCCTATCACAACTAAAAGTCCTCACGATACTCCTCGGACCGTTAATAGCATAACGCCTAGCATGGTAATCTTGAATAGTACTATTGGGCCTGACAAGCCCCACTACACCCGACTGGAGGTCGGAACAGTGCAATATTGACCAACACTTTGCCATAGTCTTGTGATGGACATGGCGGGAGGCACAAACTGTCAGCTTCGGTACCATCCACAATATAATATAACTGTATTGACTAGCTATCAATCGGTACTGCATTGTCGTGATATGTAAATCTACTGAACTCTTACTGCATTGTTGTGCACAAGGAATATGATGCTAGGCTGGAGTCGCATGCATCTGTTTATGTGTCTTATTTTACTAGACTCTGATTATCATTTGATTATGTTGTGTAATGTTAAACAACTTTATTCTCTTCCGCAACTATTGTCACTTATCGTTTTAAAAACCGTTTTGAATTAACGCTTCCGCAAACTATGAAAGATTAAACTGTTTGGTTAACTCATACTATACTTCCGCAACTCTGATGTTACTAAACTTTTTATCCAAATTATTGGATGTACGTACGAAATCAGACATATAGGTTTCGCATGTTGCGTGACCGGAGACTGCGATCCTGACAATCTGCTGTTGCTCGTGCCCCGGAAGGGACGGGATTTCTCGGGGTGCGACAGATTGGTATCAGAGCCAGGTTTAGGGATACACATCTTGTGCATGAAAGCTCACAAATGCTTACGAAAGGGATACACAGCCATTCTGGCGCTTATCACCGACAAAACTGAAGAGGAGAAGAAAATAGAAGACATCCCAGTCGTATGCGACTATCCCGACGTATTCCCCGAGGATCTACCAGGACTACCACCACCTCGACAAGTGGAGTTCCGCATAGATCTTACACCAGGAGCAACACCTATCGCACGAGCAGCATATCGACTTGCACCTTCGGAGATGCAGGAACTGTCCAATCAACTGCAAGAGCTGTTGGACAAGGGTTTCATTAGACCAAGCTTCTCACCCTGGGGAGCTCCGGTCCTGTTTGTAAAGAAGAAGGATGGCACTTTCCGTATGTGCATTGACTATCAGGAATTGAACAAAGTGACGATCAAAAAACGTTACCCCTTACCCCGCATTGACTATTTGTTCGATCAACTTCAAGGATCGAGTTACTACTCTAAGATCGATCTGCGATCTGGGTACCATCAGTTGAGGATTCAGGAGGAAGATATCCCCAAGACTGCTTTTCGCACTCGGTATGGCCATTATGAGTTCTTGGTTATGCCGTTTGGGCTGACAAACGCACCCGCAGTATTCATGGATCTCATGAATAGAGTGTGCAAACCATACCTCGACAAGTTTATCATTGTTTTTATAGATGATATTCTCATCTACTCCAAAACCCAGGAAGAACACAAAGAGCATCTGCAATTGCCTCTTGAACTACTCCGGAAAGAGAAGCTGTACGCTAAACTCTTAAAGTGTGACTTCTGGATTCGAGAAGTCCAATTCTTAGGTCATGTTGTCAACGAACAAGGGATTCATGTGGATAAATCTAAGATAGAGGCGATCAAGAACTGGGAAGCACCGAAGACCCCAACGGAGGTGCGACAATTCCTAGGCTTGGCAGGCTATTATCGACGATTTATCGAAGGATTTTCAAAGATAGCACAACCCCTTACAGCTTTAACCCATAAGGACAAGAAGTATCTCTGGACTGACAAACAGGAGGATGCATTTCAACTTCTCAAGCAGAAGCTCTGTAGTGCACCTATCTTATCTCTTCCTGATGGAACGGAGGACTTCGTAGTATATTGCGACGCCTCGATACAGGGACTCGGCTGTGTGCTGATGCAGCGGGAAAAGGTGATCGCATATGCTTCTCGGCAACTGAAAGTCCACGAGAAGAACTACACCACCCACGACTTGGAACTTGGAGCCGTGGTATTTGCACTCAAGATCTGGAGGCACTACCTGTATGGTACAAAGTGTACGATATACACTGATCACAAGAGTCTCCAACACATATTCGAGCAGAAGGAACTGAACATGCGACAGCGTCGCTGGCTTGAACTCCTAAACGACTATGAGTGTGCTATCAAGTATCACCGGGGGAAGGCCAACGTTGTGGCCGACGCCCTAAGCCGGAAAAACACATCGAAACCCAAAAGGGTACGAGCTTTACAACTCACCATCCATCCCAATCTCCCTGAACAGATACGTAATGCCCAGGTGGAGGCACTTAAACCTGAAAACTTAGCGGCTGAATCACTAAGGGGAATGGAACAACAACTTACGGAAAAAGCCGATGGCTTACAGTATTTCATGGAACGCGCCTGGGTTCCACATCACGGGAACCTACGAGACCTTGTGATGGACGAGGCTCACAAATCCCGGTATTCCATTCACCCAGGATCTGATAAGATGTATCACGATCTGAAGGTACCTTACTGGTGGCCACACATGAAAGCCGACATCGCCACCTACGTAGGCAAATGCTTGACCTGTGCCAAAGTCAAGATCGAGTACCAGAAACCCTCTGGATTACTCACACAACCCGAGATCCCCGTGTGGAAATGGGAACAGATATCCATGGACTTCATCACCAAATTACCCCGTACTCCTAGTGGATGTGACACTATCTGGGTAATTGTGGACCGACTGACTAAGTCAGCACATTTCCTTGCGATCAAGGAGAATGACAAAATGGAAAAACTAGCCAGAATCTATGTTAAGGAAGTAGTCTCGTGACATGGAGTGCCAATCTCCATCATTTCGGATCGAGACGCCAGATTCACTTCTAACTTCTAGAAATCATTGCAAAAGTCACTTGGCACACGGTTGGATATAAGCACAGCATACCACCCACAAACTGATGGCCAGAGTGAACGCACGATACAAACTCTTGAAGATATGCTACGAGCGTGCGTAGTAGACTTCGGTAACAGCTGGGAAACCCATCTACCGTTGGTGGAGTTTTCCTACAACAACAGCTACCACACCAGTATCAAGGCAGCGCCTTTTGAGGCACTCTATGGCAGGAAATGCCGATCACCCATCTGCTGGGCGGAAGTGGGCGACAGTCAGCTCACTGGCCCGGAACTTGTACACGAAACGACGGAGAAAATCGTGCAAATCAGAAATCGCATGGCAGCAGCTCGTGATCGTCAAAAGAGCTATGCCGACAAACGCCGAAAGCCTTTGGAATTTCAGGTAGGAGACAAAGTCCTTCTGAAAGTTTCACCCTGGAAAGGCGTCATTCGTTTCGGTAAACGAGGCAAACTGAACCCACGGTATATTGGACCATTCGAGATCCTGAAAAGGATTGGTCCGGTGGCATACCAACTCAACTTACCAGCCGAACTCGACGGAGTTCACAACGTATTTCATGTTTTGAACCTGAAGAAATATTTATCAGATGAAACACTTGTAGTTCCACTGGATGAGATCCAGGTGGATGAGCAACTACGGTTCTTGGAAGAACCGGTAGAGATCATGGACCGTGAGGTCAAACAACTCAAACAGAGTAAGATTCCTATTGTTAAAGTTCGATGGAACTCGAAACGCGGACCTGAATTCACGTGGGAGCGTGAAGATCAGATGATGCGCAAATATCCCCATCTCTTCAAGCAAACAACGTCGGACGCCGACACCAACGAATAAATTTCGGGACGAAATTCCTTTCAACAAGGGGATGATGTGACAACCGGAAAATTTTTGCTTCTCAAACACTTCTGCTTCTCAAACACTACCAACAACAACCAAATTTGGGGACGAAATTTCTTTCAACAAGGGGATGATGTGACACCCGACAATTTTAGGTAAATTGCAACTCTTACTTTCTTTACATTTCACATTCATACTTGTTGCATTTCATTTAATTATGTTAATTAGATGAGCGAACACAAACAACTACGAAACGATAGTTTGAGGAACTGTCGAATCGTACATTGCACATTGGTTTTGTAAACCAAGTGTGGCAAACACAACACTAACACAAGACAATAATTCGAGGAGTTATTGAATTGTGCATTACACGTTGAATAGGATTAATCAAGCGTGCAAACACTTCGTAAGACACGAACACAAACCACCGAAGATAATTCGAGAAATTATCGAAACACACACACGAATCTCACGAATGTTGGTGATCAAACTTATGTATTATTACGTGATTAAATGCTTAAACATGCATTAGATGTTTAGAATAAACGTTAGGAATCGAGTACGAGCGAAATCGTATCAACGAAATCGAAAAACAAGGAAATGGACCTATCGCGGTACGCGACGGTCCCTCGGCGCAAGGCTTCGCGGTACGCGAAGAAAACCGGGAGTCGAGACTCCTGAATCCCATCGCGGTACACGATAAAATATTTTGATCGGCCTTCGCGGTACGCGAAGGCCATGCAGATCGAAAATTTTATAAAAACTCACCCCTTTCATTTCAGTTGAACTCTTACATTCTTTCTCCGAACTCCCATTCATTTTTGAGACTAAAACCCACCTGAAATCAATCTTCAACCTCTGTTAACACCATTAGAAGCCATTTCTTGGTGATTTGGAGCTATAGGAACATCAAGGAAGATCGAGGAGCTCTCAATCGACGAGGAAATCGAATCCAGCCATCGTAGCAGCTCCATACCTTCTGTTTAACTCGAAATCAGTCGTCTAAGAGCTCCTAAGGTAGTTTCTTATGATTTCTTATGGTTAGATCGTACATGCAATGGGTAAAAACCCACATGCAACTCCGTTTAGTTATTGTGCTTGAATGTGTTGGTGATTCGTTGTTTAGATGTCATGGATTTACTGATTTTAGTGTTTAGTAATGTTAGAATTGAGTTTTAGTTAAGTTAGGTTTGATTTGATGATGTTTTGGTGCACTTGCCATAAAAGGAAACTTTTATGTTGCAAGTCTTGGATTTGTAATGATCTAGACATGTTAGACATGTCTAGATGTTGTTAAATGTATATTTGAGTGTTTAGAAACACATTGGGATGTTTGATTTTGTCAAAAACATGGTTTTATAGAAACTTTATAAAAATGGAAACTTTATAAAAATCAAAAGAGGACTTTTGATGTTTTAAAACGTTTTGATGAACTTTGAGCATTGGAATATGCTTAGAAATGATTTTTAACATATTTAGAAACTTCGTTTTGTGAAAACGAGCTTTTAAACGAATACTTTCCAAATAAGGAAACTCTATTTGGGTAAATCGGCATAAACGGTGATTTATGCGCAAACGACATGTTTTAATAGTTTAAACGTGTTTTATAAACATATTGGGAGTTATTAGTTTTATGAAAAGGGATTTCATAACCACACATTCCTAAATTGGAAACATTCTAAAAATGGTAACTTATGAGATTAGAGTCATAGGATACGTTTTGGTGTCTTATGTGCATCAAGGCACATAAACACAACAATCGTGTCACCAACGATTCGTCGAGTCTCACTAGTCAACACACACACACTCGGTTGAGCACACCCACACTTGGAGTTGTATGGACTACAACGCACCTCAGAACACATACTTACACCTATATGATTATAGGAGCTTACTAGCAGGACTGCTAGCCTTCGCAGTCGCGAACACCACCTAAGACCGGAACTACTTCATCAGGTGAGTTCACGGCCCCTTTTTACTTTTTCTACCTTTGGGGGAGAAAACATTGCATGATAAACTGTTTTTGGAAAACAACTCATTTTATTTACGTATGGACATGCTTTATCATTATATGTATATGTGTGGGCCCCTATCACAACTAAAAGTCCTCACGATACTCCTCGGACCGTTAATAGCATAACGCCTAGCATGGTAATCTTGAATAGTACTATTGGGCCTGACAAGCCCCACTACACCCGACTGGAGGTCGGAACAGTGCAATATTGACCAACACTTTGCCATAGTCTTGTGATGGACATGGCGGGAGGCACAAACTGTCAGCTTCGGTACCATCCACAATATAATATAACTGTATTGACTAGCTATCAATCGATACTGCATTGTCGTGATATGTAAATCTACTGAACTCTTACTTTAAACATTTGATGTTTACTGCTTATGAAAAACCTGTGCTCTCACCAACCTTTGTGTTGAGCTTTTACTCGCATGTTTTCTCAGGTAACTAAGGCACGTGCACAAGGAATATGATGCTAGGCTGGAGTCGCATGCATCTGTTTATGTGTCTTATTTTACTAGAATCTGATTATCATTTGATTATGTTGTGTAATGTTAAACAACTTTATTCGCTTCCGCAACTATTGTCACTTATCGTTTTAAAAACCGTTTTGAATTAACGCTTCCGCAAACTATGAATGATTAAACTGTTTGGTTAACTCATACTATACTTCCACAACTCTGATCTTACTAAACTGTTTTATCCAAATTATTGGATGTACGTACGAAATCAGACATATAGGTCTCGCATGTTGTGTGACCGGAGACTGCGATCCTGACAATCTGCTGTTGCTCGCGCCCCGGAAGGGACGGGATTTCTCGGGGTGCGACAGATTGGTATCAGAGCCAGGTTTAGGGATACACATCTCGTGCATGAAAGCTCACAAATGCTTACAAAAGGGATACACAGCCATTCTGGCGCTTATCACCGACAAAACTGAAGAGGAGAAGAAAATAGAAGACATCCCAGTCGTATGCGACTATCCCGACGTATTCCCCGAGGATCTACCAGGACTACCACCACCTCGACAAGTGGAGTTCCGCATAGATCTTACACCAGGAGCAGCACCTATCGCACGAGCACCATATCGACTTGCACCTTCGGAGATGCAGGAACTGTCCAATCAACTACAAGAGCTGTAGGACAAGGGTTTCATTAGACCAAGCTTCTCACCCTGGGGAGCTCCGGTCCTGTTTGTAAAGAAGAAGGATGGCACTTTCCGTATGTGCATTGACTATCGGGAATTGAACAAAGTGACGATCAAAAACCGTTACCCCTTACCCCGCATTGACGATTTGTTCGATCAACTTCAAGGATCGAGTTACTACTCTAAGATCGATCTGCGATCTGGGTACCATCAGTTGAGGATTCAGGAGGAAGATATCCCCAAGACTGCTTTTCGCACTCGGTATGGCCATTATGAGTTCTTGGTTATGCCGTTTGGGCTGACAAACGCACCCGCAGTATTCATGGATCTCATGAATAGAGTGTGCAAACCATACCTCGACAAGTTTATCATTGTCTTTATAGATGATATTCTCATCTACTCCAAAACCCAGGAAGAACACAAAGAGCATCTGCAATTGCCTCTTGAACTACTCCGGAAAGAGAAGCTGTACGCTAAACTCTCAAAGTGTGACTTCTGGATTCGAGAAGTCCAATTCTTAGGTCATGTTGTCAACGAACAAGGGATTCATGTGGATAAATCTAAGATAGAGGCGATCAAGAACTGGGAAGCACCGAAGACCCCAACGGAGGTGCGACAATTCCTAGGCTTGGCAGGCTATTATCGACGATTTATCGAAGGATTTTCAAAGATAGCACAACCCCTTACAGCTTTAACCCATAAGGACAAGAAGTATCTCTGGACTGACAAACAGGAGGATGCATTTCAACTTCTCAAGCAGAAGCTCTGTAGTGCACCTATCTTATCTCTTCCTGATGGAACGGAGGACTTCGTAGTATATTGCGACGCCTCGATACAGGGACTCGGCTGTGTGCTGATGCAGCGGGAAAAGGTGATCGCATATGCTTCTCGGCAACTGAAAGTCCACGAGAAGAACTACACCACCCACGACTTGGAACTTGGAGCCGTGGTATTTGCACTCAAGATCTGGAGGCACTACCTGTATGGTACAAAGTGTACGATATACACTGATCACAAGAGTCTCCAACACATATTCGAGCAGAAGGAACTGAACATGCGACAGCGTCGCTGGCTTGAACTCCTAAACGACTATGAGTGTGCTATCAAGTATCACCCGGGGAAGGCCAACGTTGTGGCCGACGCCCTAAGCCGGAAAAACACATCGAAACCCAAAAGGGTACGAGCTTTACAACTCACCATCCATCCCAATCTCCCTGAACAGATACGTAATGCCCAGGTGGAGGCACTTAAACCTGAAAACTTAGCGGCTGAATCACTAAGGGGAATGGAACAACAACTTACGGAAAAAGCCGATGGCTTACAGTATTTCATGGAACGCGCCTGGGTTCCACATCACGGGAACCTACGAGACCTTGTGATGGACGAGGCTCACAAATCCCGGTATTCCATTCACCCAGGATCTGATAAGATGTATCACGATCTGAAGGTACCTTACTGGTGGCCACACATGAAAGCCGACATCGCCACCTACGTAGGCAAATGCTTGACCTGTGCCAAAGTCAAGATCGAGTACCAGAAACCCTCTGGATTACTCACACAACCCGAGATCCCCGTGTGGAAATGGGAACAGATATCCATGGACTTCATCACCAAATTACCCCGTACTCCTAGTGGATGTGACACTATCTGGGTAATTGTGGACCGACTGACTAAGTCAGCACATTTCCTTGCGATCAAGGAGAATGACAAAATGGAAAAACTAGCCAGAATCTATGTTAAGGAAGTAGTCTCGTGACATGGAGTGCCAATCTCCATCATTTCGGATCGAGACGCCAGATTCACTTCTAACTTCTAGAAATCATTGCAAAAGTCACTTGGCACACGGTTGGATATAAGCACAGCATACCACCCACAAACTGATGGCCAGAGTGAACGCACGATACAAACTCTTGAAGATATGCTACGAGCGTGCGTAGTAGACTTCGGCAACAGCTGGGAAACCCATCTACCGTTGGTGGAGTTTTCCTACAACAACAGCTACCACACCAGTATCAAGGCAGCGCCTTTTGAGGCACTCTATGGCAGGAAATGCCGATCACCCATCTGCTGGGCGGAAGTGGGCGACAGTCAGCTCACTGGCCCGGAACTTGTACACGAAACGACGGAGAAAATCGTGCAAATCAGAAATCGTTTCGGTAAACGAGGCAAACTGAACCCACGGTATATTGGACCATTCGAGATCCTGAAAAGGATTGGTCCGGTGGCATACCAACTCAACTTACCAGCCGAACTCGACGGAGTTCACAACGTATTTCATGTTTCGAACCTGAAGAAATGTTTATCAGATGAAACACTTGTAGTTCCACTGGATGAGATCCAGGTGGATGAGCAACTACGGTTCTTGGAAGAACCGGTAGAGATCATGGACCGTGAGGTCAAACAACTCAAACAGAGTAAGATTCCTATTGTTAAAGTTCGATGGAACTCGAAACGCGGACCTGAATTCACGTGGGAGCGTGAAGATCAGATGATGCGCAAATATCCCCATCTCTTCAAGCAAACAACGTCGGACGCCGACACCAACGAATAAATTTCGGGACGAAATTCCTTTCAACAAGGGGATGATGTGACAACCGGAAAATTTTTGCTTCTCAAACACTTCTGCTTCTCAAACACTACCAACAACAACCAAATTTCGGGACGAAATTTCTTTCAACAAGGGGATGATGTGACACCCGACAATTTCAGGTAAATTGCAACTCTTACTTTCTTTAAATTTCACATTCATACTTGTTGCATTTCATTTAATTATGTTAATTAGATGAGCGAACACAAACAACTACGAAACGATAGTTTGAGGAACTGTCGAATCGTGCATTGCACATTGGTTTTGTAAACCAAGTGTGGCAAACACAACACTAACACAAGACAATAATTCGAGGAGTTATTGAATTGTGCATTACACGTTGATTAGGATTAATCAAGCGTGCAAACACTTCGTAAGACACAATTCGAGAAATTATCGAAACACACACACGAATCTCACGAATGTTGGTGATCAAACTTATGTATTATTACGTGATTAAATGCTTAAACATGCATTAGATGTTTAGAATAAACGTTAGGAATCGAGTACGAGCGAAATCGTATCAACGAAATCGAAAAACAAGGAAATGGACCTATCGCGGTACGCGACGGTCCCTTGGCGAAAGGCTTCGCGGTACGCGAAGAAAACCGGGAGTCGAGACTCCCGAATCCCATCGCGGTACACGATAAAATATTTTGATCGGCCTTCGCGGTACGCGAAGGCCATGCAGATCGAAAATTTTATAAAAACTCACCCCTTTCATTTCAGTCGAACTCTTACATTCTTTCTCCGAACTCCCACTCATTTTTGAGACTAAAACCCACCTGAAATCAATCTTCAACCTCTGTTAACACCATTAGAAGCCATTTCTTGGTGATTTGGAGCTATAGGAACATCAAGGAAGATCGAGGAGCTCTCAATCGACGAGGAAATCGAATCCAGCCATCGTAGCAGCTCCATACCTTCTGTTTAACTCGAAATCAGTCGTCAAAGAGCTCCTAAGGTAGTTTCTTATGATTTCTTATGGTTAGATCGTACATGCAATGGGTAAAAACCCACATGCAACTCCGTTTAGTTATTGTGCTTGAATGTGTTGGTGATTCGTTGTTTAGATGTCATGGATTTACTGATTTTAGTGTTTAGTAATGTTAGAATTGAGTTTTAGTTGAGTTAGGTTTGATTTGATGATGTTTTGGTGCACTTGCCATAAAAGGAAACTTTTATGTTGCAAGTCTTGGATTTGTAATGATCTAGACATGTTAGACATGTCTAGATGTTGTTAAATGTATATTTGAGTATTTAGAAACACATTGGGATGTTTGATTTTGTCAAAAACATGGTTTTATAGAGACTTACTAAAAATGGAAACTTTATAAAAATCAAAAGAGGACTTTTGATGTTTTAAAACGTTTTGATGAACTTTGAGCATTGGAATATGCTTAGAAATGATTTTTAACATATTTAGAAACTTCGTTTTGTGAAAACGAGCTTTTAAACGAATACTTTCCAAATAAGGAAACTCTATTTGGGTAAAACGGCATAAACGGTGATTTATGCGCAAACGACATGTTTTAATAGTTTAAACGTGTTTTATAAACATATTGGAAGTTATTAGTTTTATGAAAAGGGATTTCATAACCACACTTTCCTAAATTGGAAACTTTCTAAAAATGGTAACTTATGAGATTAGAGTCATAGGATGCGTTTTGGTGTCTTATGTGCATCAAGGCACATAAACACAACAATCGTGTCACCAACGATTCGTCGAGTCTCACTAGTCAACACACACACACACTCGGTTGAGCACACCGACACTTGGAGTTGTATGGACTACAACGCACCTCAGAACACATACTTACACCTATATGATTATAGGAGCTTACTAGCAGGACTGCTAGCCTTCGCAGTCGCGAACACCACCTAAGACCGGAACTACTTCATCAGGTGAGTTCACGGCCCCTTTTTACTTTTTCTACCTTTGGGGGAGAAAACATTGCATGATAAACTGTTTTTGGAAAACAACTCATTTTATTTACGTATGGACATGCTTTATCATTATATGTATATGTGTGGGCCCCTATCACAACTAAAAGTCCTCACGATACTCCTCGGACCGTTAATAGCATAACGCCTAGCATGGTAATCTTGAATAGTACTATTGGGTCTGACAAGCCCCACTACACCCGACTGGAGGTCGGAACAGTGCAATATTGAGCAACACTTTGCCATAGTCTTGTGATAGACATGGCGGGAGGCACAAACTGTCAGCTTCGGTACCATCCACAATATAATATAACTGTATTGACTAGCTATCAATCGGTACTGCATTGTCGTGATATGTAAATCTACTGAACTCTTACTTTAAACATTTGATGTTTACTGCTTATGAAAAACCTGTGCTCTCACCAACCTTTGTGTTGACCTTTTACTCACATGTTTTCTCAGGTAACTAAGGCACATGCACAAGGAATAGGATGCTAGGCTGGAATCGCATGCATCTGTTTATGTGTCTTATTTTACTAGACTCTGATTATCATTTGATTATGTTGTGTAATGTTAAACAACTTTATTCGCTTCCGCAACTATTGTCACTTATCGTTTTAAAAACCGTTTTGAATTAACGCTTCCGCAAACTATGAATGATTAAACTGTTTGGTTAACTCATACTATACTTCCGCAACTCTGATCTTACTAAACTGTTTTATCCAAATTATTGGATGTACGTACGAAATCAGACATATAGGTCTCGCATGTTGTGTGACCGGAGACTGCGATCCTGACAATCTGCTGTTGCTCGCGCCCCGGAAGGGACGGGATTTCTCGGGGTGCGACACAACACACAGCCAAACTTGAAAGATCTGATTCGTATTGCACAACAACAAGTAGTAACAGACAATTAGCTTAAGGCAGACTTAGACTGCGGAATTGAGAAGATACTGGAACCTCGATCTGACGGGGTGTTATATCTCAACGGCCACATCTGGATTCCAAATTCAGAAGAATTGCGCACACTCTTCTGTGATGAGGCTCATAAGTCGCGATACTCAGTTCATCCTGGAGCAGATAAGATGTACCAAGACTTGCGGGCATCTTACTGGTGGCCGGGAATGAAGAAAGACATAGCATTATATGTGGGGAAATGTCTAACATGTTCCAAAGTCAAAGCAGAACATCAAAAGCCTTCGGGACTTCTGCAGCAACCTGAAATTCCTCAGTGGAAATGGGAACAAATTTCCATGGATTTCACAACCAAGTTGCCGAGAACTCCGCGAGGTTACGATTCGATTTGGGTGATCGTTGATCGACTCACCAAATCCGCTCATTTTCTCCCAATCCGAGAGGATTACAAGATGGAGAAGTTATCCACATTGTACATCAACGAAATCAACGCTCGTCATGGTACTCCAACATCATTCATTTCTGATCGTGATAGTCGTTTCATTTCTCGCTTTTGGCAATCATTGCAAAAGGCTTTGGGAACCCGTGTTAATCTTAGCACGGCGTATCATCCCCAAACCAACGGTCAAAGCGAAAGGACTATCCAAACACTCCAGGACATGCTACGTTCTTGTGTGATCGATTTCGGTGGGAGTTGGGATACTCATCTTCCACTCATCGAGTTTTCGTACAATAACAGCTACCATACAAGCATTCAATGTGCACCATTCGAAGATTTATATGGTAGAAAGTGCCGATCACCGGTCTGTTGGACCGAGGTTGGTGACTCACAGGTCGTAGGACCTGAACTCATTCAAGAAACAACCGACAAAATCACAATCATTCAATCAAGGCTTAAGGCCGCAAGGGATAGACAAAAGAGCTATGCCGATCGACGTAGGAAACCACTTGAGTTTCAAGTTAGTGACCGAATCTTACTCAATTTTCTCCCTGGAAAGGCGTTGTCCGATTCGGGAAGAAAGGGAAACTTGCACCAAGGTACGTTGGACCTTTTGAGATCCTGGAAAGGATTGGTCCCGTAGCCTACAAACTCAAACTTCCAGTGAAGCTAAGCAATGTTCACCATACTTTTCACGTATCGAATCTTAAGAAATGCTTGGCAGATCATGATGTTCAGATTCCACTGGAAGACATTCAGATTCAAAACAACATGCAATTCATAGAACGTCCGGTAGAAATCATGGATCATGGAGTCAAGAAACTTAAACGTAGCCGTATTCCGATCGTAAAGGTACGATGGGAGGGTAAACGTGGTGCTGAGTTCACCTGGGAATGTGAAGACCAGATGAAGCTTAAGTACCCTCATCTTTTTACAGTACCTTCGGCTACTTAATTTCGGGATGAAATTCCCTTACCTAGGGGAGACTGTAACATCTGTACATTTAGTCATGGTAGTCGTAAACAGTGTTAGAACAATGTGTATTTATGTCCAATCAGTCAATGTGATTCATATGTTCATGATTGTGTTTGCGTGTGATAGGATCTTAATTAAATAGGAACAAGTATGTATTATTTATTTACAGTCGATTTCGCTAGGCAAGAACAGTATCGTATTATATCGAAACAGTGGTGGGACGGCGTAAGATAAGGCAGGTAGCTGGACTCAGGGGTATGCCCTATACATATACTGCGTTCAGTGTAATGGGATAGTGTTAGTGCGTAGTGTTATGACGAATAGTATGACAAACAAACTAATAAAACAAAATCGTAATGCGTAAGCGAGACTGAGTATAGTTATGGGTGACGATCCGTAATGATACGAATGTTGAACTTATAATTACGAGTAAACGACAATAAATAAATAATACGATCGAAAAACATACGCGATTGCGGGTATACACGTAATTGTGTTAGTTTAACGGTTTGACAACGAACGAAACATAAAAAATAAGTAAAATAAATTATTTTACATTTTTACAATTTTGGAACTCATCAAAATGATGAGAATAATAACTATTTTATGTAAAACGCGTAAAATGCGCGTTACGTTCCGAAAACGCGAACCGAGCAACCGGAACGAACCCGAATACCACTCGTACTATAAAAGCCTTGAAGAAGGCTTTTCCCCTCATTTATGGCAGCCAAACCCTCTCTCTCTAAGATTTTCGTGAACCCTCTCTCTCTCTAGAATTTCAACTTTCCAAGCCTCATAACTCGCTCGTTACTCAACGAAAATAGATGATTCTTGAACCTACACGAAGCTCTCGACATTCCCTACACAGAAGTATAAAGGATCTGAAGTTTTAGCCGACCAAAAACGAGGTACGAAGCCATGAATATTCTGAAAAATAGGGCTTTTGTATGTGTTTGTCTAAACCAAAGTTCTAGCCGGTGCTAAGCCGTTGTAGTCGAACTAACAACACTTCGGGGAGGTGTCTACGTGTATTCGTAGCATGGGAACGGTTGGATTAAAGGACCGAGGTTGAATGGAAGTGATGATGACAGGTTCGTGGGATGATGCTCGATTCCAGCAGCTCAGAGCCGAACCTGTGGTTCATGGCCGAACCCTACAGGGCCGAACCTTCATGTATCAAGTCATGAACCCAACCCGACGAACCTCACCTGTCCACCGAACATGTGTAAAACCTCTCCCGAACCCTTCCTGCCTGATGCACGATCCCTAGGTAGTTGTCACGAACCTAGCATGAAGGCGAAGCTTCAGGCAAACCTATAACCTTCAGGCGAACCATTGGTCTTCAGCGAACCCTGCCCATGCTCCCGAACCTTAGGCATCGAACCTTTCTTCCTTAACAGGCGAACCTCATGGGGACGAACCTCCATCAGTTTGAAACGAAGCTGTGAATTTCATGGAGGCCGAACCTATGGGAACATCTTGGCCGAACCTTCGTGAGACCCGAACCCTGGCCGAGGTTCGCTGGTATGGGCGGCTAACCATCACACCGAAGGAATTAAGCCGCATGTGCCACCTTGATTCCATTCGGCCCACACCAGACCACATCACAAGCCCAATAGCACCCCTTTTGGCCCGTAACATTGTTGTCTTGGTCCAACAAACCCCTTAACCGGCCCAATAACAACCGCATTGGCCCATGTCAAACCTAAGAGGCCCATGGCCTTTGTTTAAGCCCATCATGGTTTCATAGGCCCAATGTTTGGCCCACAAATTGAAGTAGTTGTGAATTGATCTTATTCGGGTTAAGTTTATAACTTAACATGATTAAGAGATCAAGTCATAATCCCAGAGACTTAAAACAATTGGAACATCTCCTCAAAATACATATTAAACAAGAGTTATCATAATCATAAACGCATGTTACTTTGATGTATGCAAGTTGTGCATAAAAGAACATGACATATTCTTTTCACGAATCAATTATCAATCAAGTGACTCAATCATGATTTTCAAATTCACACAACATTCCTAAACATGAGAACAAGTTATTCAAGAGTTAATCAAGATCATGATAACACAAGCCAATCAATAAGTCAAAGTCTATACAATCATAAATCTTATATCTTATGTATGATTACAATGATATAGGAACGAGTTAGAAGTCTTGTTTGCCACTTGCTACTTGCTACTTGTTATAGTTCAGAGTCCACTGCAGACAGGTGAGAACATTAGCCCCTATTTTAATGTTTTACAACTGTTTTGGGGTGGAACACGTGATCAAACACTCTTATTACAATCATAGTTCATCATACCGAAGTTATGTTACTTTACAAACATTACAGGTTCATTGTACAAATCCAACGGATTCATCAACTGTTTTAAAGGATTTATCAATTTTCTTAAAGGATTTCATCAACTGTTAAACTTTTTCTACTAAAAAGGTTTTATAAAGGTTCTCTAAAGTGTTTTATATCAGCTTTACACTAATGGTTTTATGAATGCTAAACACTTTTAAATAATGAGATTTATAAACTCTTTTACTAAAATCTTGTGTTTTCGATAAAACGATAGTTATAAACCTTGTTATTATACAAGGACACTATTCACTATATTAAATCAAAGGTCTCAAAACAAGGTTTCAAATCAATAGTTTTCATGGTGGGATTCAAACAAAGGATTTCAATTCATGGTATTCAAACAAGGTATCCAATCATTGGTATTCATGGTATTCACGTAAAGTTTTCAAATCATGGTAATCAAATAAGGCATTCAATCAAAGGGTTTCAATTCAAGTTTTCAAAAGCATGGTGTTCATCGTTGTGAACAAACTTATACACACATCAAGTTACATATTCATTTAGCGTTACTACTGGGTGATCACAACAAGGGAAAGCGGACACATTGGGACATACCAAAGCTGGAGTTAGCTTTTAAATTTGTTTTAGAAGCTAACTGCAGAATTGGTTACATTATGGTAATATGGAATTGCTGCTAATTAAGTTTACCAGCATACGTCATATTGACCGAGTTACGTCAACACGGAGTTGTCTTCTGAGTAAACTCGTTAGTACAGCTCGTGTTGATGCGTTTTGCTGACTTATTTTCTGACTCCAAACGTAGTTTGGGACCTGATTATTTGTTGGTTTCTAGCAAACAGTCTGACGACTGTTTGGACATGTTTTACAGACTTGATGTTAGTTTGTGTTGCAACCATCCATGTATTTTCATTCACTGCTTTAAACATATGCCTTACATTGCAGATTCATATTTACAAATGTTAAACCTATTGTTCTCACCAACTACTTTTGTAGTTTACAGTTACTTTTCACGTGTTTCAAGTAATCAGGTTTAAGGCATTCTAAAGGACAACTAAGGAGACAATTTAAGATAGAACAAGATGAAGAAACATGCTAGGATGGATTAGAAACACATTAAAATCCTGATTGTTTGATTGTCTTGTTTGAAGTCTTATTTTGTAAACTATATTTTGGGGCTGTAGTTGTCATTCTTTTGGTAGATAGTTTGAATGTCTGTAACTAAATAATGGTCTAAACATTATGAAATCTAGTAATACATTGTGGTTGTTCTTATTCAATACTTGTGCATGATTCAACCATATCGTCATCGTGCCGTGGATTCCGCACGCGGCTCAGGGGGTGTGACACTTTTCCAAAATATGGAGGTGAAACAAGTGTCTCTATCTGACACGATCGAGATCGGCACACCATGTCGTGCCACAATTTCATTCACAAATATTTCTGCCAACCTTTCTGGAGAATATGATTCATGAATAGGCAGAATGTGGGCACTTTTAGTCAATCTGTCCACCACTACCCAAATGGTATCATAACCTTGAGTTGTTCGTGGAAAATTTGTTATGAAATCCATAGTAATATGTTCCCATTTCCAATTAGGCAATTCTATTGGTTGAAGCCTGCCATATGGCTTTTGGTGTTTAGCTTTAACTTAAGCACAAGTTGGACATCTATTCACATATTACATAACGTTAAACTTCATACCATGCCACCAGTAGTGCTTCTTTAAATCTTGAAACATCTTAGTTGCACCTGGGTGAATAGAGTAATAAGTCTTGAGGGCTTCATCCAAAAATTTCTTTTGTATATCACCGCCACATGGTACCCACATTCGACCAAACCTAGCCATTACCCCATAATCATTTTGTTTCAAACTTTTCACTTGACCAAATATTCTCTCACTACATACATTTTCTTCTTTTAATGCCTCAACTTGAGCTTCCTTGAGTTGGTCAAAGAAAGTTAGAGTTATTATCACTTGGCATGCCCTTACCCGAATTGGAGAATGGTCGCTCTTTCGACTTAAAACGTTAGCAGCCACATTGGCTTTTCCAAGGTGATATAAGATGTCACAGTCATATTCTTTAATTAACTCCAACCATGAGTTGGATAATTTATGATTGGTGTAGATGGTACATTTGACACCATACAAATAGCAACGACATATTTTCAAAGCAAATACAACTGCTGCGAGTTCCAAATCATGAGTCGGATAATTTACTTCATTAGGCTTTAGCTGTCGAGAAACATAAGCGATGACCTTTCCTCGTTGCATGAGCACATATCCCAATCATTGATATGAAGCATCTGAATAGATAACCATGTCTTCTATACCATCAGGTAAGGATAGTACTGATGCTTGAGTCAATCTTGACTTTAACTCTTCAAATGCTTGTTGTTGTTGTGTACTCCAATCAAACTTAACTTCTTTCTTATTCAACTTAGTCAATGGTGAAGCAATTTTAGCAAAGTCTTTGATAAAACACCAGTAATAAGTAGGTAATTCCAAGAGGCTTTGAATTTCTGTTGGAGTATTAGGAGTACTCCATTTCATTACTGCTTCAACCTTTGTTGGATCGACCATTATACCATCGGTATTGATCACGTGGCTCAAGAACTGAACTTTCCGTAACTAGAATGCACACTTGGAGAACTTGGCAAACAATTTCTCCTGTTGTAAAGTTTCCAAAAATTATTTCAAATGGCATTCATGGTCGCCTTAATTTTTGGAATAGATTAAGATGTCGTCAATAAACACAACCACAGATCAGTCCAATATAGGTTGGCATACTCTATTCATCAGGTCCATGAAAACTATTGACGCATTGGTTAATGCGAATCACATGACCAAGAGCTCATAATGACCATAGCGTGTACGAAAAGGCGTCTTTGGAATATCTTCTTCCCGAACTTTTAGCTGATGGTACCCCGATTGTAGATCAATCTTTGAACGCGAGCTCACCCCTTGTAGTTGATCAAAGAGGTCATCAATACTTGGGAGAGGATACTTGTGCTTTACCATAGGCTTGTTTAGCTCACGATAATCGATACACATCCTCATGCTCCCATCTTTTTTTATAACAAATAATACTGGAGCACCCCAAGGTGAGATGCTTGGTCTTATAAACGCTTTATTGAGGAGGTCTTGTAATTGTGTCATTAGTTCCTTCATTTATGTTGGAGCTAATCAATATGGAGCTTTAGCCACTGGCTTTGCTCCTAGAACCAAATCAATACGAAACTCAACCTCTCTATCAAGAGGAATATTTGTCAAGTCCTCAAGAAAGACATCTAGGAATTGACATACTACCGGCATATCCTTCAAATCCTTTGTCTTCATTGTAGCATCTACCACATAGGCTAAGTATGCTCAACAACCTTGCACCATATACTTCTGAGCTTTGATCATCGAAATTAACTGTGCAGCCGAACCGTTGCGATCACCATATACGCACATTTGCTTCCCATCCGATGCTTGTATATAAATTAACTTCTTGTTGCATACAATCTGAGCATTGTTCCCGGCTAACCAATCCATCCCCAAAATGACGTAGAAGCCTCCAAGTGTTAGTGGGACAAACTGAACACAAAATTGGCATTTGTATAAATCTATGTAGCAATCTTCAAGCATTTCGGAAATCTTAAGAGTTTTAACTATGGCGGTTTCAACTTAAAAAGTTTTCTCTAAAGTTTTGAGGGGCTTATTGAGTAATTTACTAAATCTAATAGAGATAAAACTTTTACTCGTAATAGAATCAAATAAAACATTTACGAGTACGTTATTAATAAGAAATGTACTCGAGACGACGTCTGACTCCATTTTGGCTTCCTCTGCGGTCATCGTGAAGGCACGCGCCTTAGCCTTTCCTCCATTACCTTTACTCCAATCAGCTTGTCTTCCTGATTCAATCCTTTACTTAAATCTTGGGCAGTCAATCTTCCGATGCCCAAGTTCCCCACATTCAAAACAGCCACGAGCTCTTACTTCCGGACAATTTGGGGAAATATGTCTTGACTTTCCACAATGATAACATGTAAGAGGGTTCGATTTCTTGTAACATTTGAAATATTTTCCAAGTATCTTCCCTTATGATATTTGTTGCATTTCCTACATCTACCAGTATTGTTACTTTTGATTTTCTTCCTTGACTCTCCGCCTTCTGACTTTGAGTCAAAATCAGACCACTTTCTTTTGCTTTCGCCATGCCTAGTGCCCACACCATATCATCATATATTGTTGCACTAAGTTTCATGGTTGAATGATATGTACGCGGTGTAGCCGTTCTGAGAACTTTCCGAAACTCAGCTGGAAAACCTTGGATGTAGCGCTTGACGCATTTTTTCTCGGAGTTTACCAAATCAGGAACCAATCGGGACATTTCGTTAAACCTCGTCGTGTATTCCCGATGAGTCATTGTTCCTACTTCCAACTTTAGGAACTCCATCTCCATTCGATCAACTTCACCCATTGGACAGAACCTTTCCAAAACCATTTTCTTCAGATCGTTCCAACGTAATGCAGCAACAGCTTGCTCCCCATGATCTTGTTTGATGGTTCCCAACCAATATAGTGCTTTGGACTCAAATGAATGTGCAGCAAACAATACTGCCTAATCCTCTCTACACTGCCTGATCATGATCACTGCTTCCATTTCCTTTACCCACTCATGAGTACAAACGACATCCTTCTTGCCGTCAAAAGATGGAGCAACCTTTGAATGCTTTGTAATCACATTCTTTATTACGTTGCTCAACATTCGTGCCATTGACCAATGTGATTACATTACCATTTGTTGTAACATTCCCGCCACCATTAATACCAGTTCCAGTGCTTTCAGATTCGGCAGCCGGGCCAACACCTGACCCACGTAGCTCTGCAATCAGCATTGGCAGAGCTTCACGTATAGCTTTTACCATTTCGGTGTTAATTTCTGATTGTCGTCGTTCATTTTGAGCAGCCTCAATATTTTCCATTTGATGAGAAATTTCGTTTTTGTTGTAACATCACTGTTTTTCAGGTATTGTCTTTACAATATAACTTGTATTGATAAAACCTGTTACGATAATTTGATGGTTATTGATTTGATTGACGATAATCCTGATGGTATGCATTGATGAGAACATATGATAATTAAGCATAAACCATTGGGGAGGTTAGTTTGAAAGACAACTAGACTGAACCACAATGTGTATTGTAGTGAAACACTTACGATATGATCCAATTTTGTTTGAAATGGTTAACAGTTGAGGATTGGGAAATGGATAATTGATAAATATATTTCATTAAAATAATGATAAGGATATTGGAAAATAAGTACGCGATGGTGAGGTCACGAATATAAATTAAACGCGAATGTTATTTCAGACATATTAGCTTAATAGCGTGTTTGCGTGGGTTACAATTCGCACGAATACAATTATTAGGAATAATATGCTGAAACGGTGTTCCATAAATCGTAAATCTAATCGAAATACGATGCGAATGTTGAATTCGAAAAGATGACGATCTTTACGAATTCGTACGTAAGTAACGCGTTTCGATTAGATAACCGAAATAATATTTACGATATTTAAATTACCAAAAAAAAATTTAAAAACGTTTAATTGGAATTACGACCTTAAACAAAATTAAATCAAATCATTTTCATTAAAGGAAATCATATTATTTAATGTTTCGTATATAAAAATATAAATTACGTGAAAACCCGAGCAACTAAAATTTAATAACGCAAAGATAAACATAACAGAGCACGTTGGAATGTCACGGGGTATAAAAGCGAATACCTTTGCCTTCTTCTTCATTTTCCCCACCATTTTTCTCTCACTAAGAACTCTTTCCCGTCACTTTTCTCTGACTAAACTTTCAAAAAGTGAAACTCTTATATTCTTGACCATTTGGATTGAAATTGGTACCAAAACGTTTCTCCACTCGCGTAGAACACGAAAGTACGAGCCGATCAAGCTAATGATCAAGATTTGAGGTAAATCTATGAGTTCATTTGAGTTTTGTCTAGGGTTCTAGTTTAAACATGAATTATAAGTTTATTCACATTTAAATGAGTTTTCTGAATAAATTGGGTATAAACAACTTGAAATATAAGGTTTTAGTACATTAGAGTAGAAATAAAGTGAAAAATGGAGTTTTATGTGAACCTGCAAGTTACGGGAAATTCTGGGAACGAAGGAGGTCAAGGATGAATGAATCGAGAAAGCCACAAGGTAATTCGAGAATCCTTTTTCTTGAATAATCAACAAACCCTTTTAGCTACTCGAGAACCAATTCATTTTAACCAAGAACCTCCTTATATTCTCGAATTCGAGAACATTAATATGGGAAACCTTAGAATCCCTGAACCTCCTTATTTTGTTGTGGGAATTCTAGAACATTAATATGGAAAGCCATAGAATTAGAGAAGCTTTATGTTAGACACCATAAAATTCGAGAATGAGGTGGTTATCCTCCAAAAACTCGACAACCTAATAGAAAGGGTAGAAAATTTGAGAACCCCTTTATGGGGCACCAACCAATTCGAGAACACCAAGTTGAGAACACTTAATCTAGTGATAATCGAAAACCATTGGGGTTTTGTTACAATGGGTTAAGCATTTGACAAACCTTAGAACAAGTGTTTTAAATTATACTTAGTTTTAAAACATATCAAAGGTTTATAACACAATTATTATTGATCAAAATAACAAAAGAGGATACTTATAAATAAACTAGTCAACTTTACTATAAAGTTGATGAAATATTTTAAAGTAACAACGTAATAATTGAACTTTTGGTGACACATCAAAGGATTATGTTCTATAACATAACACTTAATTAAAAACACTCAAGTGATAATAACCTTTTTAAGATTTGAAATGAGATATATTCTAAGTATAAAATATGTAAACATAACCTATATTGGTTAAGTGTTAGTGTATTACATCACAAATGAATTAGAATAAATTAAATAACAAAGAGTTATAAAAGTTAACCAACTTTAGAGTTCATACTTATAAGTTGCAAATAACATTGAATATACCACATGTTGTTGAGTCATTATTGATTCTACAATAGTGAGCGCGCGTTCTATAAACCCGAAACTTAAACATCATTGTGAGTTCTCATAACCCCTTGTTAAATCTTTTTACTTTTAAACTCGGGGGTGAAACGTGTATACCAAAATAAACTGATTTTGATGTAACAAGTGTAGGACCTGGATTATTATTGAGATATGATTGTTGAGATGAATTAAGAATATGGGATAATATATTTTGAGTGAGTCATTGTTTATTGAGTTGACTTCGGTCCTCCGCGATGATTGAATCGCTGTTGATAGAGTTGACTTCGGTCCTCCGAGGCAATTCCACTGTTGATTGAGTTGATTTCGGTCCTCCGCGGTGCACAACATTGAAAATTATGATTATTAGGAATATCGTTGATTGAGTTGACTACGGTCCTCCGCGATGATTCCACCGTTTATTGAGTTGGCTGAGGTCCTCCGCGGTATATTATATTGAGAATATTGTGATGAATGATGATTGCTAAATTGATATGATTGGTTGAGATTGATTGAATGATTACTTGTGATTACTTGGATTACTTGGATCATTTGACTTGATGTGTTTGTTGTGGTTATACAGATTGATGTTACTAAACAGGTTCACACGAGTTATTCTTTAAACTTTTATAAACGTTTTAAAGAATATAAAACTTATGATTACTCAACAACTACTCTGTATTTTTTTTAGAATGGCAATAATTTATAAAGCGCTAGCGGGAAACTAGCAAGAACCTAATACAACACCAAAAAAACAAACAAACAAACATACATCCTCACTATTCAACTTTCACTTTAATATATCAGTTCCTGCCCATGGAGCAACTTTCCATTTCTCCCAACAAACCAATACTTTCTTGCCTCTATGTTCCACCCATGTATAGGCTTGTACCTTGATTTCCTCCACAATCCAGTCCATAGACCTTCTTACTCTTTTATAACAACAATTATTTCTATCTGCCAAATGACCCAAAATATAGAGGAGACAATTACCATATTAATATTTTTCTTCAAGCCCCTATTTGATCCGTCCCTTACCGAATGTAGAATGTTTTGTACAGATCCACAAGCAATAAAATCCATACATGTCCACCACACACTTGATTTTCTACATGTTTCAGGAAATGAAGAGAAGTAGGTAGAGCAGGGTAGCCCTACATCTTTTGGACTTCATCACATAGGGTCTCGGACTTAGCTAAATTAACTAGATCAATGAAGGTTAGGGTTTAGTTAATTTAGCTATATCTTTTGAGTAATCATTATATTTGAATCATGACGAACATGCTTTTTGTGTAAATACTATATGTGAAATTAATTGTTATGTGATGATACTTTAGATGCCCATGAGCTTGTGAACAATCTACGCATCCCCCGTGGCATCCCGACGTTTCCGCCATCGGTCGGGGTGGTACAGATTGGTATCAGAGCCTGGGTTATAGTGAATTAGGTTAATAGAAATGGTTGACCTAGTCTATAAACATAGGAAACCCTAGTATGAACTATTTCATATGCTAGTTAATATATTCAGGATTCATGCTTATATGTTTATTACATGTTAATTGATATCCTGATAAATATTGATTTATGACTTATGTTACTTGTTGCTCTATATGATTGTTGGAGCCCTGACTACTCGACAAGGACATACTCGTGATGTTTTGCAAAGGTGGTGGGCTGGTGGCTAAAGCAGTTGCGACTAACTTCTACGTATGCCCTATAAATATACCATTTAAAGTACATTGGGTGGATGTTAGTGTTGAGGAATAAGGGAAATGTTTGTTAGGAAAATACTTATTTTCTTAGGATTGATATATCTATGATCACCTGACAAGGACACACTCGTCGTATATCACAAAGGTGGTGGGCTGGCAGCTGGATAGGTTGCGACCGACTCCTACGTATGCCCTATACGTAGACCATTTGTGGTATATTGGGGGTCTGTCAGTGTTGGGAACTTAGGATATTAGTAGGATATGATGGAAATGGTTGATGGAAAATTATGGTTGATATTGATTATTGAGAATGATTGGAGAAAATTATGGATATGCACACTTATGATCATTTATGATGGATATATATTCGAAGGGAAGATATGAATACTTAGTGACAATTTGGACACTTAGTGAGGATATGAACCCTTATTGAAGATATGGACATTGAGAATTGGTATGGAACTATAGTAAACTTAGACATTAGGGGAGCTTAAATGTTAGGTGAGCTTAGACATTAGGTGAACTTAGAAAATAGGTGAACCTAGATGTCAGGTGAACTTAGACATTAGGCGAACCTAGTTGTCAAAGAGGACTTGAATATACTTGACTTATAATTCTCCCTCATGGGATAATGATGTGAAGTATAACACTTGGGAAACTTATTTAGACCCTAAATTCTAACAAGGGCATAATCGGGGTGCATTGCAACGGTGGTGGGACGACGGATTGACGCGACTGCGGTCAAATCTATGTATGTCCTATATATAAACTTGTTGCACTGCATCGGGAGTTTCTAGTGTTAGTATAGGGTGGAGAATGTTTGACATTTAGGAACATTTAGTTAATAATAGATATAACCAATTAGGATGCTTTAGTATAACATTAGGAAATTAGTGCCTATTGTGAGTTTGAAAATACAGATAGGAGATAAGAATAGTTCCATATGTGTAATCCTAACTGTTAAAATGAACTCATTTGACCATAGTTTGTATGACTTACGTTGTAAACGGTAGTAACATGTTTCTAATATCCTCAGAAACATGCCGCCGCGCCGTCACAACGAAGATACTACAAACCCTAACGATGGGGATGCTAACAACAATAATGCCAATACTGACATGCAAGAGTTAGCAAATCTCATTACTGGGTTGGTGACTCAACTAAACCAAGCCAACCAGACTCTTAACCAGAATAGGGGTGGTGCAAACCCACCTGCTTGTACCTTCAAGCACTTTAACTCCTGTAACCCGACAAAATTTATGTGTGCTGAGGGAGCCACTGATCTGTTGCAGTGGCTTGAGAGTATTGAGAACACCTTCATTAACAGTGGATGCCCAGAAAATTTGAAGGTGCGCTATTCCACTAGCGTTTTCCTGAAGAGAGAATTTACTTGGTGGAACGGCGAGAAGCGAACTAGGGGAGTTGATGTAGCCCTCGCACTGACGTGGACTGAAATCAAAACTCTGATGACCACAGAGTTCTGTCCTCGCAATGAGATGAGGAAACTTGAAGCTGAGTTCTAGGAACTCAAGCAAGACAACGGTGAAAATTTGATCTACAATTGTGACAACTGGCATCCGAGCAACCATGAGTCAAAAATCCAAGGGTGTACAAAACCACAGGGTAAGACATAGGGTTACGAGATTAAAGACAACAATAATAAATGACCATAAAAATACACGGGTCTTCCTAAAACAGTTAGGAAAATCCACTTAATCACATGAACATGAATCAGAAGAAAAGAAAACAACCTGTGAGGGAAAACAATGAACAAAACCTCAATGGATAACATTTGGAGTATCGGTCCAATGAGATGTCGGCATGGGTGACGATCCGTTTGGATATGTTGTTAGATTTGGATACCCTAAATGAAATCCTTACGGTATCGAACAATGTCAGCAGTTAGATACAACGCGACGTTTGTATGGGTGACGATTCATATAGATGTCAGCGTGAGTCTTTAGCGTTGACTTGAAACAACAACAATTTTAAATAAAACCCACCAAAACAATTTAATAAACAATCAAATTTTAAAACACACAACCGTTCGTACGAATGGACTCTCATTCGTACGAACAGGTCTAATTCGTGAAGTTTTTATAGCCATAGTTCGTTCGCACTAATGGGACCCATTTTTACGAACGGCTGATTCGTGCGTCAGCACAGCTATAAAAGCAACACTTACGTTTTTCAAACCCATTTTTCACCCAACTCTCTTAACCGAACCCCCTTTCGCCCCTCTCGATTTTCGGCCATTTCCACACGAAATCGGACCATTTCACCGTCAAAATAGTGTGTATTTCAACCCCAACACTTCCATTTCAAGATTTCAACCCTTTTCATCCCATTTCAGTCAAATACGAGCTCTACAGTGAGTATTAGCACCGCTCCTTGGCACCAAAACACTCCAAAACGTCTTACCACCAATTTCGACCATAAAAACACCAAAAACAACCACCGATTTCAAAAATGGCGTTCTTGGTAAACTTGTAGGAGAATGAGCCGTACGAAGGGCTCATTTGTGCGAACGAGAAGCCTCGTTCATGAAGAAGAGTCACACGAACGAGTTGCCAGACGAACGAGCCACCGCCCCAACGAATTGGGTTCATTCGAGCGGGACAACCATACGAACGAAGGCCCATTCGCACGAACGGATGACAACAAGGAGAACATGCATTTGCGTTACTCCGTTCGTGGGAATGAGGGCCATTCGCACGAACCACTCGTTCGCACCTAGAACAGCCCAAAAACGGCTAAGTGTTGAAATGTCTATCTTGCACCGTTTGTATCGATAAAACCGAACCTTAGACTTGATTTTAAATCTAATCAAAATAAAACAAATGAAAAAACATTTTCCAAAATCACATCAAGAAACAGAGCACATAATCACCTAACACCAAGCTAACTATTATTTAACACAGGATTCAAACCGAGAGAACATACCGGGTAAATGCATCGTCGACCCAAGACCTCAGGAGAGTTCACAGACCCCTTGTTTTCAATTTTCTTGCTTCTAAATCATTTGGGGCTGAGAACATGAAACCTCTTATTCGAGTGATCAACGAATAAGAGTAATTTTCAAATGATATCAATAAAAGGATCAACCCTCAACCACTTATACGAATGTTATACGTATAAGTTTCTTTTCAATTACTTTTACTGAGCGTTCATCGCTCCATTTAACTTTTCATCAAACAACAGCAATAAACCAGTTTCAAGCGTTCAAAACACAAATCATTGAGGAGATGTCCGTTGGCCACAACAGTTCGAGGCTTTGTGCCTAACTAAGAGGTGAACAGACACAAGTCGTGGAATTGTGTAGTGTACAATCGAATACCAGCATTTTCATGGGAATCCCCTATCAAACAAACAACATTTTTGTATGGTATATGTCTAGGGTAATTCACTAGGACATGCATCCACACAACAACACATCGGGAATTCGCTGAGGAATTCTCGAACAACACACATAAGAGTCATTTACCATTAGTTGATGCGGGTCAACTGACGGTAACGTAGATGGTACCATAGGTTTAACAAACCTCCAGCGCTGAGGCTGGTACAGTACACGCAACACACATACAACATCAACTTAGATTAGCTCGAGGGGAACTAATCACACAAACATATCAGTTAGGATTGGTAAATGATCACAAGGGTGATATTACAGGCAGGCCACACAACACAAACAAGAGTTTTCAAATCAAACAAATGTTCAAGACCTGGTCTTGAACGAGTTTCAAATTAGCACATAGTAAACAATGTTTTCCTAGAAGAAAGGAGCGTCACTTGTGTGATTTTCTAAACAAACAAAACATGTCTCCTATACCAGGAGACAGAGCATACGCTTCTTTCTTACAACTTCTTTTAATAATCTTTCGTGTCGAGTAGAGTGGAGATACACAAGTGACAAGGTCCGATTTCCGTTAAGGACACCCTCATGGATCATCGAATGGGTGGTGGGCTGGCGGCTGGGCGGGTAGTAAGCTTGACCCTACGTATGCCCTATACATAAACTACCTCCGGTGATTTGGGATGGTGCCAGTAATGATGGTCAGACTTACGCACCTGTGTGGATTCATTTGTGTTTCAACACCATTCACACATCTTATTTTAAATCGATGTGAATGGAAAGACTTTAACTCAACCTTTTACAAAACCTAATATTTTCAAAACAAATGTGACTCACCAACCTAGTGTTGACAGATTTTACATGTTCTCAGGTGAAGAACAGGTGAAATCAGGATGACTTTAGAGAGAGAATGATAGGATCCCTTAAAGGAACCTACAACTCCTGCATGGAATCTCTCCGGTTAGCCCGGATACAAGATTCAAGACTTGCGTCTGTGCAAGTAACCTTGTGGGACATCTGGTCCATTTTCCAGATGTCCAAGTCAAGCTGTAATAGAATTAAATTATGAAACAGTTGTAATTTAATTTTATTCATTTAATGTATTTTAGTATTTCTCATATCATCATGTGCAATGCAACAATCTGATCACTTCGATTACAATCACGCCTAGGGACTATTCCGCCTGACGGGTCTCCGATCTGGCCCAGGGTGCGGCAACAATTATCTCTTCCATGAGCTGAGTTCACTAGTACCTCATCTGGTGACACCTTTGGAGAGAGCAATAGAGAAATACATAGGCGGGCTACCCATGCAGATTCCAGACATTGTCTTTGGTAGCAACCCTGCCACTTTGGATGCTACAATCTGTCTATCTGCTGCACTGACTGATAACCATGTGAAGGCTGGAACACTCACAAGAAAGGGAACAAAGAAGACATACACCAAGACCGCTGCAAAAGATACTTCAACTGAAGTCAAGACTGAACCAGCCAGTTCGTCCAAAAGCAGCAATCAGATGAGAACGTCAAGAAGCTATGATGTTACTACACTTGCTGGTCAACAATCATCCAGCAACTCCAACACCAGACCTCATGTTGGAGTGATTCAGCAAAGCAATGTATACAGATATCATCATGCACCCAGCTTACCATGTCGCATTTTCAACAACTGTGGTAAGTATGGGCACTTGGCCAATATATGTTGGAGAGGACAGCAAGTACAAAGGATGCAACCTGCACCGTTTTCCCTGCCTGCTCCACATGCACAACCACTTCAAGCAGTACCATTTTGTCCTGTGCCTGCATAGGTGAGAGCCTGTTACGAGTGCAGTGATGTTGGTCATTTCAGAAATCAGTGTCCAAGATTGACTGGTAATAATTAGAGGGTGGCAAGAGGCAGAGCTTTTCAACTGAATGCTCTAGCTGCTCAAGCCAATCAGGACGTCGTTAATGGTATGTTCCTGATCAACAACATATATGCCTCGATATTATTTGATTCTAGTGCTGATAGAAGTTTTGTTTCATATGAGTTTGAATGTGTTCTTGGTAGAACACGTACGAAACTAGATAAACTGTTTAATGTGGAGGTGGCCGACGGAAACTTAATTGATATTGACATTATTATTATTGGATGTACGGTGAATCTTAACGATCACATTTTCCCGATAGATCTCATATCTATGCATCTTGGTAGCTTTGATGTTATCATAGGCATGGATTGGTTGGCCACTCACAAAGCGGAGATAGTATGCTTTGAGAAATTCATTCGTATTCCTTTACCATCGGGAGAAACTCTAAGAGTATTTGGCGAGACTCCTAGTAACGGCCTTAGACTCATGTCATGTACCAAAGCTTAGAAGTGTTTAAGAAAGAAGTGTATAGCTTTTCTCGCGCATATAGTGAAAAATAAAGAGAAAGACAAGAGCATTCAAAACGTTCCAGTTGTACGTGATTTACCAGAAGTATTTCCAGAAGATTTTCCGGGGATTCCACCAGAGCGTCAAGTAGAATTTCGAAGTGGGAGAATATCTCTATGGATTTTATTACCAAAGTCCCACGAACCACAAGATGTCACGATAATATTTGGGTGATAATAGATCGATTAACCAAGTCGGCTCATTTTCTACCGATACGCGAAACTTATCCTGCGCTGAAGTTAGCTCGTATTTACGTTAATGAGATTGTTAGCCGACATGGGATTCCCTTAAGCATAATATCGATAGTGATGCTCGTTTCATGGCACGATTTTGGGAATCACTTCATGAAGCTTTAATGAGATTGTCAGCACCGCTTATCATCCTGAAACGGATGGACAGATGGAGCGAACGATCCAGACACTTGAAGATATGTTAAGAGCTTGTGTCATCGGTTTCGGTGGCAACTGGGATAGCCATTTACTGTTAGTCGAGTTCTCGTATAACAACAGTTATCACGCGAGTATTGGTATGGCGCCATTCGAAGCTCTTTATGGTAGAAAATGTCGGTCACCTATCTGTTGGACCGAGATCGGCGAATCGCAGATCACTGGTCCTGGGATTATTCAGGAGACGACTGGCAAGATTCACCAGATCTGCGACAATTTGTTAGCTACTCGCAGTCGAAAGAAGAGTTATGCGGATAAACGTCGTAAACCTCTAGAGTTTCAAGTTGATGATATGGTATTACTTAAAGTATCACCTTGGAAGGGAGTTGTATGATTCGGGAAGAAGGGTAAGCTTGCTCCACGATATGTTGGCCCTTTTAAAATTCTTGAACGGATCAGGAAGGTTGCCTACAAGCCGGAACTTCCTTCTGAACTCAGTGATGTGCATTCGACCTTTCATGTGTCAAATCTGAAGAAATGCTTAGCTGATCAAGATCTTCAAGTACAACTCGATGATATACGCATTGACAATACTATGTACTTCATTGAAAAACCAGTAGAGATAATGGACCATGATGTTAAGAAACTCAAGCACATCCGCATTCCACTTGTCAAAGTACGATGGGAATCGAAGCGTGGTCCAGAGTTCACCTGGGAAAGAGAAGATCAGATGAAGCTTAAGTACCCACAGTTATTCACTACAGTTACTCCAAGTTGAATTTCGGTACGAAATACCCTCAATTAGGGGAGACTGTAGCATCACTGTTTTTCAGGTATTTTCTTTACAATATAACTTGTATTGATAGAACCTGTTACTATAATTTGATGATTATTGATTTGATTGACGATAATACTGATGGTATGCATTGATGAGAACATATGATAATTAAGCATAAACCATGGGGAAGTTAGTATGAAAGACAACTAGACTGAACCATAGTGTTTATTGCAGTGGAACACTTATGAAATGACCTATTTTGTTTGAAATGATTAACGGTTGAGGATTGCGAAATGGATAATTGATTTATATATTTCAATAAAAATAATGAAAAGGATATTGGAAAATAAGTAAGCGATGGTAAGGTCACGAATACAAATTAAACGCGAATGTTATTTCAGACATATTAACCTCATAGTGTGTTCGCGTGGCGACGATTCACACGAATACAATTATTAGGAATAATATACTGAAACGGTGTTCCATAAATGGTAAATCGAATCGAAATACGATGCGAACGTTGAATTCGAAAAGGTGACGATCTTTACGAATTCGTACGTAAGTAACGCGTTTCGATGAGATAACCGAAATAATATTTACGATATTTAAATTACCAAAAAAAAGAATTTAAAAACGTTTATTAGGAATTACGACCTTAAACAAAATTAAATAAAATTATTTTCATCAAACGAAATCATATTATTTAATGTTTCGTATATAAAAATATAAATTACGTGAAAAACCGAGCAACTAAAATTTAATAACGCAGAGATAAACGTAACAGAGCACTTGGGAATGTCACGGGGTATAAAAGGAAATACCTTTCCCTTCTTCTTCATTTTCCCCACCATTTTTCTCTCACTAAGAACTCTTTCCCGTCACTTTTCTCTCACTAAACTTTCAAAAAGTGAAACTTTTATAATCCCAAAACCTCCTTATTTTCTTGTGAGAATTCGAGAACATTAATATGAAAAGCCATAGAATTAGAGAACCTTTATGTTGGAAAACATAAAATTTGAGAATGATGTGGTTATTCTCCAAAAACTCGAGAACCTAATAGAAAGGGTAGAAAATTCGAGAACCCCTTTATAGGGCACCAACCAATTCAAGAACACCACTTTTCTCAAGTATATAAGTTGAGAACACTTAATCTAGTGATAATTGAGAACCATTGGGGTTTTGTTACAACGGGTTAAGCATTTGACAAACCTTAGAACAAATGTTTTAAATTATACTTAGTTTTAAAACATATCAAAGGTTTATAACACAATTATGATTGATCAAAATAACAAAAGAGGATACTTATAAATAAACTAGTCAACTTTATTAAGTTGATGAAATATTTTAAAGTAACAACATAATAATTGAACTTTTGGTGACACATCAAAGGATTATGTTCTATAACATAACACATAATTCAAAACACTCAAGTGATAATAACCTTTTTAAGATTTGAAATGAGATATATTCTAAGTATAAAATATGTAAACAAGGAATATGATGACATAACAATATACTAATGTTTAACCTATATTGGTTAAGTGGTAGTGTATTACATCACAAATGAATTAGAATAAATTAAATAACAAACAGTTATAAAAGTTAACCAACTTTAGAGTTAACATATGAAATCATAACTTATACTTAAAAAGTTGCAAATAATATTTAATATACCACAGGTTGTTGAGTCATTATTGATTCTACAATAGTGAGTGCGCGTTCTACAAACCCGAAACTTAAACATCACTGTGAGTTCTCATAACCCCATGATAAATCTTTTGCTTTTGAACTCGGGTGTGAAACATGTATACCAAAATAAACTGATTTTGAAATAACATGTGTGGGACCAGGATTATTATTGAGATATGATTGTTGAGATGAATTGAGAATATGGGATGATATATTTTGAGTGAGTCATTGTTGATTGAGTTGACTTCGGTCCCCCGTGATGATTGAATTGTTGTTGATTGAGTTGAATTTGGTCCTCCGTGGGGATTCCACTGTTGATTGAGTTCGCTTCGGTCCTTCGTGGTGCACAACATTGAAAATTATGATTATTAGGAATATCGTTGATTGAGTTGACTATGGTCCTCCGCGATGATTCCACCGTTGATTGAGTTGACTGAGGTCCTCCGTGGTATATTATATTGAGAATATTGTGATGAATGATGATTGCTGAATTGATATGATTGGTTGAGCTTGATTGAATGATTGCTTTTGATTACTTGGATTATTTGACTTGATGTGTTTGTCGTGGTTATACAGATTGATGTTACTAAACAGGTTCACACGAGTTATTCTTTAAACTTTTATAAACGTTTTAAAGAATATAAAACTAATGATTACTCACCAACTACTCCGTAGTTAACACTTGATTTTCAACATGTTTTAGGAAATGAAGAGAAGTAGGTAGAACAGGGTAGCTCTACATCTTTTGGACTTCATCACATATGGTCTCGTACTTAGCTAAATTAACTGGACCATTGAAGATTAGGGTTTAGTTAATTTAGCTATATCTTTTGAGTAATCATTATATTTGAATCAAGACGAAAATGCTTTTTGTGTAAATACTATATTTTAAATTAATTGTTATGTGATGATACTTTAGATGCCCATGTGCTTGTGAACAATCTACACATCCCTCATGACATCCCGACGTTTCCGCCATCGGTCGGGGTGTTACATTCGTGGATTGGAGGGGCATTGGTATTACTCCTTGTATTTGGCCTTCGTCCACCAGCCATATTATGACCATTACCACGACCACGACCTCTTCCTACCATTTTAAAATCAAGATTCCGGACATATCGGTGTTAGTATGATGGATAATTAGACAATAGTAGAACGATAAATAAATAAGAATAGGGCCCTTTGCAATTATTACTTTATAGTGCTACCAGTCTAATTATATTACATCATAGTCACACGTAAATCCACATCTCAATTTCAAACCAATATCAATGGGTGTAACCCTTACTGATCATCCGTTTTATAAAGAAAAATTTCTTATCATTTTCACATCAAAACCACACCATGGTTAAATCCCGAGCCTTATTTGTATAGTTAACCTATTATTTGCAGTAGCTAATTGCAATTACTAACTTATCGATACTTATGAATCTAAGGGTTTTACTACCATGCTTAAAGCATCACCAAATAGGGCACTAAGCAAGCGTAATAGGCATTTAGCTACATTGGCATGTTTACTGACATCTCGAACTTGTGTTTTGAGTCTTAGTTTAAGTTTATGTGCTACTGCAAGTACTCTAAATCTCTTAAAACAAGGCTCTGATACCAACTTGTGCCGCCCGTCTCCCTAGACCATCACTAAATCGGAATTATAACAGAACACATGGTAAAACAGAGATAAGCAGCAAAACTTTTATTAATATAAAAAAAGTTTCAATACAAGATGCCAGCATGATATAATTTACATCATTATATGTATGCCAAAATTTCCATCAGCTTGTTATTCTTTCCATCACACCTTGCCATGGCTACACGAAACCTTATCTTTCCCATATATGCATACTCAAAGGGATCAGTTTTCACTGGTGTGTTCTAAGTTTTAATCATACAAAAATTAAGATAACACAACTAGGAAAAGATTTACATGACACGTTTTAAACAATAATAAAGAAAATTCATAATCATAAAACAAGAAAACTTTGTGTAGAAAACTTTCAAACCAATAACCGGGTTACTAGAACCCAAAACCACCGGGTTACCAAAAAACAAAATACCAATCCGCCAAGTCCACGGTATGGTTACCACAAGCCAAGTACACAGTGTGGTAGTCCATATATTGCATCTATAGTAATATCACGCCGTTGTCTAGGGTCACGTTCACCCTCTACAGGCCGGTCATCACCAGCCAAATACAATCAATTGATCAATTAACCCCTTACACCGAAGCATATGCCAGGGTTGTTTCCCATCAGAAATAGGCAACAATGACAGACACGACGCTTGCTTTTACAAATATAGCAAGGACACCGTCGACCACGGTTGACACATTTATTAAAAACACAATTTTTATTCAAACTGCACAATCAATGTTTTATAAAACATTTTTTTCCTGCTTAAACCAGCACTGAAGTGCCCAAAACATTTTCTAAACTTGTTTTAAGACCTCTGTCCAAATCACATTCGTAAAAAGTTTTAATTCTCCAACTAGTCTCAACTAGTGGGACACAACTAGAATACGCATCAAAGCATTTTCCCCATGCCCATAAACTCATCACTTTTATGTATGTTTGAAATCATTCGACTCGTACTATCTCAAGTACGGCATCCCAAACCCATGTTTACACTAAAAATCATTTGACATGTTCAACCCCAGGAGAAACAATTATTGTTTTACAAACACTCAATTATACAAACACAGAGTCTCAAGCATTGTTTAAATATAACATCGTCAAATATAAATAATTAACATTACGCATACCAGCCCAAAACATTTTAAAACATAAAATGGGCATCATATAACTCACTTGATTGATCCCGCACGATAAACTTAATCTTGCACGCTGATCTCATGTTTTCCCAAGGAATCCTAACAACCTAGATATCCTAGCAAGATCATAACACTATTCACATATCCCATAAACCGTAATTCGGGTTTCAAAACGGACAACACTACGGTTATGTTAACATATCTCCAATACGAGTTTTTAACTCGTTACTTTAATCCGGGGTGTTTGTCGTATCACACATGCATAACCACATCATATCAAAAGCTTTATTTAGTCAATACGACCCCATACATATTCATGGAGAAAACTTTAACATTTAAAATATAAGCGTAAGCTTACCTGGTTATATCCGGACAACAGCTTGTTTAATCGACAAGCTAGTTCCGATCACCTGTCACGTGCTTTCACACACTCAAGTGACCTTAAAGGAGGTTTATGGGGTATTTATGTCGTGATAATAGGATTAGAACAAGAAACTTCGTGCAAAAAGTGAAAAGGTACGAACTATTTATAAGAACCGGCACGTGAATCGAGATAGCCAAGCTGCGACACCTCGTCGGACACGTGTCAACTCAATAGGACACGTGGCAGCCACCCTAGACACGTGGCATGTAACATTTGTTTTTTTTCAAGAAAGTGTTGTGTCGAAATCCTAATAAATAAAAGTTCGTTGCGTATTATTTAATAAAATTATACTTAAATGTTGTATAAATCGTATACATTAGATAGCATTCAAAAAAAAGTAATTAATTTTAATCTAGTTGATACGTGTATATATATATGTGTGTGTGTGTGTGCGTGTATACTAGCAAAAAATCCGTGTGGCGGCGGTAGTGAAATTTACAGCTTATTACATGTATTATGTTAGTTAATTAATGATCTAGTGATATATTATATAATATTTCTGTTCATTTTCTAATTCGTAACATCGGTATGGTATATTTATTCCATGAATATTAGAAGATCTCAATTATATATGGGTAGGAGTAAGAAAAAACTATTACAAATCTCAACTAAAAAGAGTATATTTATACCATGAGTATTATAGATATCAATTGAAAAGGGAATAATTGATCTTATACGTTACACATTTTCATAATCATCTATAATTTTTTTTTTTTGGGGGGGGGGTGTTACATTGAATATGAGCTTAAATGAATTTGTAAAAATTCTTGCAAATTAACATAGAAAAAATAAGTTTAAATATTGCAAATATCATAGAACCAAAAACCAATAGACCCAATCTCATCACTAGAAGCTCCCAAGGCCCAAGCATTTGACCTCCCAATATTTCTAGAGAGTTTTATCTTAAGCTGCAAGATTCAACAACCATATTATAGCTTAAATTTTGGATTGCTTGCTAATATTGGTCACATGTCTATTATGTTTTAATACATTAAGAAATTAATTCGATCCACATTTACCTCAAAATTGTCTCCGAAACAACAAATGAAGGCTTCATATTCATTTAGAGCACCAAATTGTGTAGAGGTTTTTGCATATTCCCCTCCTAACTTGTAAAATTACATATTTCCCCAAATCATGTTTTAAGAGCATTGTACATTATGCATTGTAAATTTGTACCTTGGGGATATATGTAATTTTTCAAGTTAGGAAGGAGAAATATGTAATTCCCCCAATTGTGTAAAAATAACATGGGCATTTATGTACTTTACATCTTCTCTAGAAACCTAGATTAAGTTAGTTAATGGGTCATGAACATTTTTTACCCTTTTTCATTTTTGGTCAAAGAAGCTTGTTAGATTTAGAATCTGTATTACATAGGGATCAAAGACCTTAGCATGCAGACTGATTTTAGTCAATCTTCCCAAGCTTCATCCCACTATCTTCTACCATATCAAGCCTATGAGTTCTAATTTGTGCTTGTATCCTGCTCCATGATTGAAGATTTCATGACGTAATTAGGGATGAATTTTGCCAAAATTTCCTTTCATAAGCATGTGAAATCTTACTAGTGTTTTTGAATTGTAGTAATATTATCCTGCCTTAAAAAAAATTCAAACATCGTGTAACATCCAAACATACAAAATAAAAAACATATTGAATTTTGACATGAAATCAAGCAGCTTTCCTTGTAATGGGTAGTTCATACACTTACCAAACTTTCAGTTAAATACATGTATAAAACTAAGCCAAATTCAAATACTAAAATATTCCCATTATTTTGAATTATGGATGTAATCTATTCCTCTTTTATCATATTTGTTTCTTCTTCCAATTCTTTCTTGTTACTTAATAAATAATTCTATTGTTACTTAATAAATTCAAATGCTTTTTTTCTTTTTCATCTGATATAGTGTTCTTATGAACTTTTCTATTGTGAATTTGAAATCACCATCTGGCACACTTGCAAACCTGCAAGATATAGCGGTGTGTAGACACATTTCCAAGTTGTTAACAAGGTCCAACATGATGCAGTTTGAAACAAACACTTAGATTATTGATCTTTGCTCATAAAAAAGTGAAGATAGCTCATGGTATATCAAAGGAAAAGTTTTCAAGGTTTCTTTACATGTAAAGAAAATGTTAAAGTCCATATCATACATACAAAATTTGAATATATTCATACATTTTTTGCTTGAGAATATGCATGGTTATTAGTTGGGGGTAGCTTCCTCTTCACTTGATCACATTCCTCATTTCATAAATCTGTTAAACCGTAAAAAAAACCAAAAATAAAACAATGAAATTACAAAGTCAAACACACATATAAAACCTCCAAGAAAACTCAACGCACAATAACCCTCCCTCGTTTAAAGGCAACAAGGGAAGTTGCTAAATCGCACAAGAGATTAGCCCATTGCTATTCTGGATTTAAAGAAATGTTATTCTGGAAAAACATATTGGTCTCTTTTACAAGAAACTTTGTTGGCTTACATTTTACCACATAACCAAATTTTGATGTATTGTACTTCTTATAAGTACCTATCAATCTCCCTAATGCTGCCTTTGGTGATAGCCCCAATCATTCTTAAGCATTCCCTAAATAGAAAAGTCAAACCAAAACAAAATGAGAATTGAATTCAAACAAACACATGAATCTTAGTTATTATTTGCTTACATAATTTGATATTCAGAGTAGTTAGTGAAGGATGGCAACCAAACCTACTAATCGCAAGTTCTTTCTAATTACAGATTGCATGGCCAAAAAATTTGTCTATCAAGGTTTACTGTTAGAAAAATGTCTCTTGTGGAGGTCAAACTTGTGGTACAACTGTTGAACTGCCATAGTGAAATGAAGATATAATTCCACTAACAACCTGATCAACAAATTAAATTTAAATGAAACAAGAATGAACTAAATGTACCTTCCTATGTTTAGCAGCAAGAACCTCAAGACCTCAGGTACTGTGCACAGTGTGAGTATTTAAATAAAAAGTGGGTCAACACTACTACAAAATCAACATAATGCAACTTATTTGCCAATAAATAAATGAATCTCTACACAAGCCGTTTAATTCATTTCATTGTTTGTAAACTCATCTGATTTTAGCAAAAAGAAAGTCAACTAATTCTCACAGTCTGACCTTCTGTAGTATAACAAATGAACTTTAGAAGCCAGCAGTGCATAACTAAGAATTCTAGCTCTCATGTCGTATAATAAAATATGAACAGTAAGAATCATAATTCCTAATACCTAATTTGTGAGAATGATTATCTTAATCTCATATACATGAGGTCCATGAGGATCACAGAATTTTTAACTTTTAATTTGTCAAAATAGGTAAAAAAAAAATTAGATTTAAATTAAGTGCTCTATATCTTAAAAAGAGAAGGTTCTCTTTTCTAGTTTCATATTTGGCTTTTCCCAATGAAACAACATGTCGAATTGAAGCAAAATAAAATGGGACCAATTATGAAGGTGTCAAATTGTTTTTTACAAAATTTGATGTAGATGGAAGACTCTTGAAGTCTAGAGCTGTAAAATAAAACAAACACAACATACATCACTTCAAAAGGTTGGTTTAGCTTTTCGAAAGAAAATGCAAAAAAAAAAAAGAAATAAAAAAAAGAAAGAAATTTTGAACACAATGTCACATATCATACAATAACGAAGAAGCAAATATAAATGAGATATTAAAAGATGTTTAATCATGTAAAATCTCCATAATTGCATTAGTCGATTGTAGTATTGTCTGCTAATGTAAAAGCTTTGTAATGCTTCTACAGGTTGAGTGTGAACATTTGGACTTCTAAGAAGGTAAACAATATTAGTGAAAGTGCATTTTTATATGATTTTGCTTGGTATTTACTCCTTGCATAGATGATGATGATAAACATTGAATTTCAGGCTCTTGAAATTAAAGTATATAGGGTCAAATACACAGCCATGTACACCAATGAACTAAAGTGTGAATCCATAAATATTTCTGAATCGATAAGTACCCAATTTGCGATAAAAAAAACAAAAAGAAGGCTACAAATCTGAATCGATAGTACCTTTATGGAATCTCAGTAAACTTTAGTGCCCAACTTTACTAACTGTTTCAACTTTATCTTCAAATTCATTCTCAGCTTTACCTTTACACATAAACCATCAACATTCAACACTAATATCAAAAGATCACCATGATCATCTATCAAACAAACTACGAACATATAATAGATTTGTCGCACCCGAGAAATCCCGTCCCTTCTGGGGCGCGAGCAACAACAGATTGTCAGGATCGCAGTCTCCGGTCACACAACATGCGAGACCTATATGTCCGTTTCATACGTACATCCAATAACTTGGATAAAACAGCTTGTAAAATCAGAGATGTGGAAGTAAGTGTAGGTTATCAAAACATATTAACATTCATGGATAGCGGAAGCGTTAACTAAATTAGTTTTCAAAACAACATTAAGAAGAATTAGTGCGGAAGCGATTTAAATTGTTTACAATACAATAAAACAGAATGATAGTTTGTTCTCAAATCCTTAGACAATAATATCGATGCATGGGATTCCATCCTAGC